>JASANF010008521.1:0-17032 GCA_030248245.1 Trissonchulus sp. WLG1_4
TCAGTTTTTGGGGGCTTGTCCTAACGTTCTGGAGAGTTGATAGCAAAAAAAGTGATAAGTCTATATTTTAGGTAAAAATAAAAAAAAATTAGTCAAACTGTGAAAATTTTAGTGAATTTTTCAGTTTTATGCTCATATTCGGACGTTTACAGTCATTAGGAGCAAATTTCAAGTTTCAAGTTTTTATTGGTTTTTAAATTTTTTTAGCAGTACCTCTTTTCAGAGGGTATGTCCAAATATTTCAAATCTGTAAGGGCATTGCGCCTCGCAGACCTCATCATGTACATATATGCATATAACACAAAAGTTGACTTACTGTCCTCCGGTTAGCCGTAGCAGAAAGTTCCAATAAGTTTCGCTTAATGATTGCGGTTCAAATACAGCCTGAAAATATTAAACTACAGAATATACAATCTTGATCTTCATCATAAGAGCAGCATGCGAAAGGCATAATTAGTTCGTTAGTACAAATGTTCGACCGTGAACGCCACTCACAACCTTCGTGATAACTCGCTTAAAGAAAGCAGTTACTGAGAAGTGACTATTCTACACTGCGTTGACACTACGCTTTGAATATTCCAGCACAGTTTAGTATTGTACCAGAGGGCCCAATTTCTCATCTCCAGATTTCCTCCCCAAGTTCCATTCAGGATCCGCCTAAGTAATAAACACTATATTTAATTTACTACTCACACTTTAAAATTTCAAACGGTTTTTCCAAATACAAGAAGTGCAAAAAAACATTTTTACAGCTACAGCCAGCGCCTTTTTCTAGGTTTTTAATGATTTAACTTAACTTACAGCGTGCAAGGCAAGAGCAGTACACAACGTGTAAATCACAATATCTGCATGTTTAATCCGTGGCGCTTTTCCTTCTTTCACAGCCTTCCAGTAAAGTGTCTGAAATAAAAAAAATTCCAGTCTGCACCACGCCGTAAACTAAACTTTGAGCCTCGCAAAATACTAGGCCTTGAGGGCCCACACAGGGATACACTTTGGTCGGCTACAGAGAAAAATTTGAGCAAATACTTAACTTTTGGATACACACTAGTCTTGACTCCAACATTGTTCATCAAAAAAATGGACACATTTGGCTTAAGGTGGTAGTGTCGCCAAAGCAGTTTTTCTCATAGGCTGCGAAATGAGAACTTTTTGCTTTGAAATTGTACGTTCACTGAGAAACTAGTTAAATGCCATATGGTGTCAAACAAATACTGCCAGACACTAGACTACCAATATGTACCAATATTTTTAACCAATCACCATTTGTGAGCCAGACATCACACAATAGAGACATAAAAATTCAAAAAATCAAGCCAGATATCAGATTGGCCAGCTTGTGAAGTACATGTAATGTTTTGACGCACAATTTTTTGCCACAAATAAGAAAAATGAAAAGTGAAGGTTCGTTTTTCTTTTGATTTCAAAATAAGTGTCTAAATTTTTTACAATTTATCATTATTGCCGTGAGTGCTGTACAGGTTACGCACAGTTTCACAGTTCAAACAGGCATTACTCCACAACCACTCAAGCAATTTGCACTAAATTTTGTGTGCATAAACTAGAGTATATGTGCTTTTACTTTGTGTAAAGAATCTAAACAAAAGTTTTTTAATTGTGACGTAATTATCGAATGTGAATAGGTTTTCAAAACGTCATTTTTCCGACTTTGCGACTTCACTGCTAACTATATGCTTCATCAATTTTTCTGAAACTTGGCAAAAATATTTGCCTTAAAACATATCTTTAGAATATATTAAGAACAATGACCTATCTTTCACTGAAAAAGTTTTATAGTCGCGCAAAATCGACTGCTTTCGCGACACTACCCCCTTAAGGGGGGGCTACCTAGAAAAATAAAAATTTTAGGTTCTCCGATTCGCTTCAAATTTGCGCACAATGTAGCCCCAGGGAAGGCGCATCGCAGATGTAACGAACTGGAACCAATGCTTTTGCCAATTTTTCACTAGGGGCTCCCAAAAACTTCAATTTTACGTGTAAATCATAGCCGCAAAAAAAGTTTTTTGTGATTGCAAAGCATCCCTTTACTCCAAATTTTTGTTAACACTGACGAAGCTAATTTTTACATGATTCGATAGCCTAACGTCATATTTCAACCTCTATGATCCAATTTTTTTAAATTTTCGCCCATGGCCTGAGCTGTGACGCCAAATGTAAAATCACTCAAATTTGGCGGGCCCAAAAAACGGCCATTATTTCACCTTTCACCCTCAATTTGGCGCTTACATGTGGGCTACTACTATGCCAAGTTTCAGTCTGAATGGATTGATGTGGTTTGGGTTAGAACTGTGCAAGTAAGGGCTACTTTTAGGCTTTTTGGCGTACTTTTGCCTATGTAAATACACTGACAAACGCACTGAACCAAAAGTGCACCTTCAAGCTTAATTGTTCTTATCTGAGGTTGGGGTGCCTTGGGGGAGTAAACATTATGTGAAAATAAGCAAAATTGGAGAACTTTGATTTTTGACCTGGGTAGTCCCCCCTTAAGGTATAACGAGCAGTTCAGTTATTTTAAAGCTCTATATTTCGCTCTTTATAGTTATATACCACAAACCAAAATCAGGGCTAATATTTAAACCGTCCGCTAGCACAAAACGAACTGGAGCAAACTATGCAATCATCATCACGTGTTAATTAAATGCATAAGATGAAAAGCGTAATTATTTCGTCATTGAGCCAGCTGAAGCGATATACGGCTGTATATATGAATCGACCCAAAGCCAAACAACTGACCTCCAGCAATTTCCACATGGCATACATGGCCACAGTGGAGCTTGGAGACAACGCCAGGGAAAGACCGGACACAAAACCTGCTGCGACTGGAATGAGCGTAGGCTTGGAATCAGTTTCTTCAGAATTCTCAGCACCATTATAACACTTGAGCAAACGAGTCAAAAGGCAACTGGTTGAGTTGTATAGCAGGGGAAACAGGCCAGCGCAAAGGGACAGTTTGAGGTTGGATCGTGAAAATAGGATTCTGAGAAGCTGACTAGGCTGGCGATAAATTCGGGGAAATCGGGTTATGAAAGATATCAGGGACAAAATAGATACCGTTGAGCCAAAATTGGCAAAAAAGCTCTGCAATTAAAGAAAAAAAGTAACTTTGTAGTCAATGTCGGTCTCATTGCCGCCGTTCGTCACAATATTGTGACCAAAAAAGTATCTATTGAAACTAAGATTAAATCCAGGTATATGGGTTTTTTTGGTGGAATGTATGTAGTTTTTATAATTATGAATCTTTACAGTGTTGAATTTTTTCCAAATTATAATCATTAAAAATCACAGGGTTCAAACTTCAGGGGTTGCTTTTACAGAAAAGACATTTTGTGAAACTAGTGGACTTACAAAATAATGCATGACAGATTATACTAAACTGCAAAAGAAATACATAATATACGTCTAACAGTATTTTTTACTAAATAATAAACATACTAGGCTATCAGATTTTCTGATTCTATCAAGTTCGAGTTTTCGAGAACACCCACCTCCAAGTTTACAGACAAACAACTGTTGTCATGGAAGCCACAACTGGAATCGGCTGTCTCACGAATTTTCTCCAGACATGCCAAAACATCAGGACCGCCGATTTTTCCCACTGACTTTACAAATTTGTCTCTCCATTGGCTTCCTTCTTTACCCGTACCGAACAGAAATCTAGAAAACACAAATACACTCATCTCAGCAAGAACGTGCTATCATGAATACAAATGGCAATATCGGCACACGAATATATAATCACACAAAGCTGACAAGCTTAAGTAGTCTTACTGTATGTAAGTAAAACAATGACTGACTGTCAGGGCCGCCAAACCCCCCCCCCCCCCGAAACTTCTTTCGACTGAAATTTTACACAAGGGTCCCCCCTTTGGTTTTTATGGTCCGGCCGGTAAACTTTTCTGATGCGTCCACAATTGACCAAATTTGGCCTAAAAATCAAAAATTTCCCCCAATTTTTTCCTGGGGGCTGCCGCACCCAGACCCCTGCAACTCTGTGGCTTACTATTGTAGCGGGGCGGTACCTTAGCTGTGTATAACGCTCCTGCTACGGTTACTACGATGACGCAAGTGGAACACACACGTGCAGTAGTTTAATAGATGAACAGCAAGACACGGCGAACACACACTCACATGCAAGGCGCAAGCCTTACAACAGCAGCAGCAGCAGTGACCTAGGCACTCGGTCTAACGGACCTCTAGGAATGGGCGCTTAGCCTTATATAGCGGTTAGCAAATCCCGGGGATTACTAACTAACACCTGCGAGCTAGCCTAGATATTCTATTAATAGAACTATTAATAGAAGTTGAAATGTCAAGTAACCGAAAGGTCAAATGACTCATATATATATATCTCACTCTATATATATCGGTACCGCGACGGTAACCTAGTAAACTTACAGTGCTCAAAACTTTGTGGTCGCGTAGACAATTTGGACAAAACTCCGACTATCAAGGTAGACCGCGAGGTCTGCTATTTTACAGAACACTTAATAAACACTCAAGTATATACGATATTGCATGTACTTAAAGCAATTAGGTTAAAGATACGGCAAGAATAGTCATGTAGAATCGCACGAGTCTCATATGGATTATAAAGTCAGGCAATTACGGCATAGTTCGCGGATAAGTGAAATAAAATGATTATAAGCAATTGTTAAGCAATTGTTAGAATAATTGTTAGCAGTGCTGCAATGGGCAATGTTTTCAGTTCAGTTTGGCAGTTGAATGTTATCCTCTGGTCTGACCAGATGGTTCAGCTGGCCCAACCACTGCTCCACCGCCGTCATACTTGGATGCAGTCCATCGACAAGGTATCGCTCCCAGATGCGAGTCCCTCGGCGGCGCAGCTGATCGCCGTACAGGCACAGGCGAAAACCTTTCTCGGTAGCTTGGTTCTTCAGTTCCAAGTTAACGCGATCAATGATCGCCATTTGCTTCGTATTTGCTCGTGGCAACAGCGTATTGATTATTATTTTATCCGCCCCGAAGCGGCGCGTAGCCACGCGGATGATATCGTAGAACAGCAATATGATGCGCTCTGCACTTTGGCCAATCTTGACGTTGTTTGTGCCACCAAAAATGACGATTAGTTGGCTTGTATGTGGAACTAAATCGTCAAGGAGCCACAATAAAATGTGCTCCAAAAAGGCACCGCTTCGCGCGACAAAGGCAAACACGGGTCCTACCACGGGCATAAAGCATCGGGCAATAGAATCACCCATGAGCACAATTGAATTTTCTGGAGCTCGATCAGGCAGTGGTTTGATGGGATCTGACGCCAAACGGATTCCATTAGCCACCGCCAGACCATAACGGTTGAGGCCAGTGAACTCCAGGGCTGCATGCTGACCGAGTCTTTCCAAAGATACGCCAGCCGACCACTCTTGCTCTCCTGAGCCAAGAAGCACTACTTTGTAGCCGTTCCGAATTTGCACAGCTGGCCCAGCGAGTGTATTTGTTTTCGCAGCTATACGGGCGACAGAATAGGTGATCGCCAGTTCTGCGTAGAAGTGGTAAGCCATTGTTTTGCAAACAGCGCGCCTGGTGATGACTTTCCACAGATCCTGAGGATGCCCATGAATATTGATTATAGGGCTCACTGCCGGACCCACCGTTGCCTGCAGCACGGTTCCAACACAAGCTGTAATTGATGTCAGATTGTAACCACCACTCTTTTCCCGAAATACAGGAATCTCTCGATGCCCGTTGAATACAGGATGTAAGGAATGCCACGGCCCCGGAATGATCAGTTCCCGTCGTCGCCGCTGCAATGAAATGCGTGCCAACGTTTGTGGGATCGTGGGGGGCATATCGACAACTCCGAACTCGCTTGCTGGTGATATTGGGCAATTCTGTGGTGGTCCGTTGCCAACTGCAGCTGGCTCTACGGCGGCATCCTCAGCTTCGGCGGCAACATTTCCTCCAGGGTCCTCCATGGCAGCATTTATTGGATTCACAACATCAGGGGCCGCATTGACCACCTGTTGTGCTGCTTGCGCAAAGCCGGCAGCGTCTTCTGGAAGATCCACATCGATGATTTCACCTTCTTCGTGTACCGCTTGCATCTGCTCTTCGATTTGGGCTGCTGGATTGGGCACGGGCGGTAAAGGATTGACATTGTCTTGTGGCTGCGCTTCTTCGACATCATGCACCACTGGTGGTAATTCATCTTCATGTTCACTTTCGGTCTCGAAGACCTCGTCAGCAAGGGTCCAATCCTCACTTTCGTCAAAATCTAAGGACGTATCGCTTCCGAGTGACATTCTCACTAAACATTAAGAACAAGTACAGTTAAACATTAGCAATACTAACAATACTAGACAGAAATAGTTTCTGTGCCAAAAACAATTCATTAAGAGAAATAATAAATGTGCAGAGTTGACATGTGACAGAATGGAGAAAATAAACTTTAATGATGAATGAACTAACCAAATTATAAAATACCAAAGCTAACAAAAAAAAAGATAATTATTAATGATAAGATATAACGACAAAATCCAAAGGAATTACTAAAAGGAGTTTGACTAAAAGTAAAGTTTTAAACAAAATAACCGAAACAAATTTTTAATGTCGATTTCTTGATCGTAAATCGTAGCGATCAGATCGCTGAGATTCCTTCTTGTTTGGTGCCATATTTTCTTTTATTAGTGGGGGCAAATTGGTATCGCTAGCCAATTTCAAACGATTTACATGTACCAACACGGAATCCTGACGTGGATTGTTACAGTCCCGAATCAGTGCGTTCGGGCCTCGTCGTTCAAGTACGCGGTATGGCCCATGCCATTGGTGAGTCAGTTTGGCAGTTTTGCCTTTGCTGACTTTTGGTACATTCAGGTAAACTCTAACTCCAGGTTGTACTTGATCAGGTCTGGTACTTTTATCGTACTGTAGTTTTTGTCGTTCTTGGGCGTTTTTGATACATTTTTCTGCTGCATCCCAAGCACTCTTCAGTTTCTTTGCCACGATGGTTGCATATGTTTCGTTTTCATTATAGTCAGGGCTATGACACGAAGTTCCAATAGCTTTCATCGATAGGGAGTAACGGATCACGGCCGTAAAGTAGAAAAAATGGTGAGTTTCGGGTGCTCGACTGAGCACAAGAGCGATAAGCAAACAAACAGCATGGTATAAATAGGTCCCAATCGCGTTGATTAGAACTAACGTACATAGATAACGTTGTCGCTAACGTTTTGTTAAATCGCTCAACTAATCCATCACACTGGGGATGATAAGCTGTTGTGTTGATTTTTCTTGTATTCAAAAGAACGTAAACTTCTTCCATAACGGATGATAGAAAAGAGCTACCTCGGTCAGACAGTATTTGCAGGGGTGCACCATGGCGACAAATAATTTCATTGACAAAAATATTAGCAATTGTTTCACTTTTGATATCTGGCAGCGGAAACGCTTCGACCCATTTCGTTAAATATTCACAAAACACAATGATGTATCGATTTCCGTTTTCAGTCAGAGGCAATGGGCCCATAATATCCATGGCTAATCTTTCGAACGGCCCTGACACAGCGATGGGTACCATTTCAGCCTTAAGTTTCCGTGACGGATTTTTGCGCGTCTCACACGCTTGACACTGTTTGCAATAGTTTTCTACATCTATCGTCATGTTGTGCCAAAAATATTTTCGCCGAATTTTTTCCAGTGTTTTCTGAAATCCGAAATGTCCTCCAAAGACGTCATCGTGATAGGCTTCCATGATTTCATTCCGCAACTGAGGCGGAAGCGCTATTTGTTCGCGCCCTTCACCGACGTATATTAGCACACCATTTTTGAGTCGATACCGTCGACTGAACCGCTCGATTCGACCTGCGTCTTTCGTATCGGCGGGTAGAGTTTTATCTGATAAGTAGGGGGGCAGCTGGTGCCTACCAGACGTGAGCACTAAGTCCCATAAAAATTATGCTCACAGGTCCCCCTGTTACGCTCTTGTACCGTAGCGACAGGGTTCTTATTTTTTTTAGTTTTTTTTTTGTATTATATAATGCATGATATACTTCGTTGGCTGCTTGCACTTTATTAAAACTCACTCTCGCCTGAAATTGCATGCTTGCACTGAGCCCTGTCCTGCATACGGTCCAAGAGTAAGCAGAAGGCCAGCGTAGGGGCACAATAACACATGTTTTCGGAGCTTGCTTAACCGCTTTTGTTTCAGTTCCTGTGGTGAGTGTCCTTTGCTTGTTGGTATAGTATGCAGTAAAGTAGCTTGGCCGTTTGCCTTTAATTATCAGTCCCCTCCCTCTGGTATGTGGTGTGGCTACGCATGTATATATAAACTCTAATGTTGCATGCTCATATAGCTCTTTCTTGATACTTTGCTGGTTTTTCGCTTTGGCTTGCTAGTTTTAGGCAAAGCGGATTGACTAGCGACATTCGTGACAAATGTACTTGGACACGGCGTTAAAAACATGAAACGTCATCATTTGGTAACTTTACCAGAAAATAAAGTAAGCTTCTTCGGTTTTTTGGTCGGTGTAGGCGCGATAATTGCGCCTGAACTCTAGAATTATAATATATATAAATATATATCAAAATATCGAAATTGTATAAGACAAAATAGACACAATCTGGTGCTCGCTTCTTAGTTACCTTTTTGCATGAGCGCTAATTATATAATGCTTGGTGATGGCTTGCTTGTGGGGGGCGGGCTGTTGTAGTCTGTGGCTGTTTTTTTTAACATCAGCTGACCAAGTGGCATATTTTTTGCTTTGTTATATATATATCTATTATGTAGTTTCTTGCAGGTACCAAAAAAAAACACAACACTTAGGTTTCTTTTTCATTTTTAAAATTTGTCCATGTAAGGACGGCAGCAACGGTCTTGGGTGTGTGCCTTCGGGTATTCGGGGAAACCTCTAAATTACCAGGGCAGCGCAAAAAAACTCGATATTCACCACCTTAAACACTTCAAATTGCAGAACAAATGCCAGCCAAGACATATATTGCACATTAACTACCGTCATGTATGACGGATGATTTTCTCGGCGCTAGCCCTGGGGAGGTCGAGACCAACCGACTAGGGGATAAATTATCTCCTCTCGGTCCCCTGTCACCTGCCTAGGGCTGCGTGCACTTCAATAGCAAACACTAGATAAAAAATATCATGCTGCCACGTGCGCGTTGCTCTCCTGCTCCGGGCTTGCCCCAGGACAGGCTGACTAAACGAAACTCGCAGAGGGTATCAATGTCAGGGGCACTCGTTGAGAAAAAAAAAAAATCTGATAAGTACTGCATCAAGGACAGTAGCATTGGGTCCTTTTCCTGTTCTTCGGCAATAGTTGGATATTTTTCTGTAGGCTCTGGAGTGTCTTCGGTCACGTGGCTACAAATACCATCCGTTTCCATCGGCAGCCGTGATAAAGCATCCGCGTTGGCATGCTTTTTTCCAGACCGGTATTGGATGTTCATATCATATTCTTGGATTAATGTTTGCCAGCGGGCTACTCGACCGGAAGGATTGGTAGTAGTCGTCAATAACCACTTTAATGGTGCGTGGTCAGTCACTATTGTGAATTTTCTTCCATACAGGTACGGTCGAAAGTACTTAATTGACCATACTACAGCTAGGGCTTCTTGTTCTGTGACAGAATAATTTTTTTCCGCTTTTTGTAGCGTACGACTTGCGTATGCAATAGGTTTTTCACCTTGATCGCTAATTTGAGACAGTACGGCACCAAGACCGGTTCCGCTTGCATCAGTGTGAAGGACAAAAGGTTGTGTGAAGATAGGATAGGCTAACACTGGTGCAGTTATCAGTTTGTCTTTGAGCGTTTCAAAGGCAGCATTTGCTTCAGTAGTCCATTGATACTGGACATTCTTCGTCAGCATTTTCGTCAGCGGAGTTGCAATAGAAGCGAAATCCTTAATAAACCGTCTGTAATATCCGGCCAACCCCAAAAAATGTCGTAACTGCGTGATGTTCTTTGGAGGCGGACAGTGCTGTACTTTGGAAATTTTGCTCTGGTCAGGTGCAACACCTTGTTTAGTGACAATGTGTCCCAAAAAACATACGCTAGTTTTCGCAAACTCACATTTTCTCGGCTTCAGTTTTAGTTTCGCTTTACGCAGACGTTGAAATATATCCTGCAGATCTTCAAGATGTCGTTCAAAAGTTGGCGAAAATACGATGATGTCATCAATATAAACTAAACATTTCTTCCAAGTTAGCCCTGCTAGGGTGCATTCCATCAAGCGTTAAAAAGTAGCTGGCGCGTTGCACAGACCGAAAGGCAATACGTTGAATTCAAATAAACCAAAGGTTGTGGTAAAGGCTGTTTTTTCTTTATCGCGGGGATCCATTCCGATTTGCCAGTATCCAGATGCTAAGTCTAATGTCGAGAAATACGTCGATTGTCCAAGACAATCAAGTATCTCGTCAATCCGAGGCAGTGGATACTGATCGCGCTTTGTAACCGAGTTCAATCGCCTAAAGTCGACACAAAATCTGTCAGATCCGTCCTTTTTCTTTACAATAACAATTGGGCTTGCCCAGGGACTTTTGGACTCTTGAATGATCTTCTGCTTTAGCATCTTTTTGATATGTGTTTCGACTATGGGTTTTTGAGCTGCCGGAGTACGATATGCTCGTTGTCTGACAGGCGCGGCGTCACCCGTGTCGATTTTGTGTAAGATTGTATCGCTTCGCCCCGAATCATCGTCCGCAAGGACGAAAACATCGGCGTTCTGCTTGAGAACTTGCAGGAGTTGGTACTTTTGGTTGTGAGCTAAATCAGCATGCTCCAGTAATGAAATCAAAACTGATTTAAGAGCAATATTAGTCCGCTCGGCAGGCATCGAAGTTGTTCTTGGATTATTTTCTAGGTCTTTGTCGGTCACAGTTCCAGATTTAATTTTGACTTCTTTAGTAGTAAGATCGGCTGGTTCAGATTCTAATTGCGTATCGGCATGATAGCATTGGTCTTCATTGAGACTCTCTAAATGCCCTAGGCATTGTCCTTTATAGAGATTGACTGGGTACATACCAGTATTTACTATCATTACTGGTATCATTTCACAGTTGCGAACTACTGATCGAGCCGCGTGGACTCCAATTTGGATGACCTTTAAGGTGGGCTCAAATAGCAAAAAGGATTGACATGACCTTTCAGTCATTTTGGCTGGTACTATGGCTTCAGAACGACCTAAAATTTTACAATTTTCACTTAGATAGACAGTATTTGTTTCAGCGATGCGGGACTGAGGCTGTAGATAAACTTTGAGTTGATCGTTATCAAATAACAATGCATTCTGGGTAATGCAGATATTAGCCTGTGTTGTTCGTAGAAAATCTATTCCAATTACACACGGATATGGGCATTCTGCGACAACGGAAGCTGGATGGTTAACTCGTTTACCGCCCAGGCAAAACGACAGGTGGGCGTATCCTAAGATACAAACGTTGGCTCCGCTGAGGGACTTTATAAATCTTTGCGTTTCTGTAGGTCTAATTGTGAGTCCCAATTCATGCACCAAATTGAGGCGTATTATCGTAACGCTTGACCCTGTATCTATTAATGCTCGAATTATTATGTTGTTAATTTTTACGGCCCATTCTAGAAATTGCGTATTCTTGCGGTGTCCATGATACACGGGGTACATTTGAAAGGCCTCTGACTCCCTTTCTGGTTCGTCGACTGATAGAGCACCAGCATTCTCTAGTGGGGCTTGGGTAACAGCGTCCTCCACTGCATAATGATGTTGATATAACCGGTGCTGATTGTTAGGTGCGAAAAAATAGGACCGCAGCGAAGTTCTGAGGCGGGTAATCTGAGCACTAATACTCGGTAGCAATGATTTGTAGGGAATGCAGTATTTCACGATAATATTAACAGTTACATATAAACATACGGTAAACACCCAAACCTGCCACCAACTGAAGGTAAAACCAGTCAGAAACCCAAAATATCCTTTTGCGACTGTTTCACTTGCAAATTTTCCTGCAGCAGCCTGCGGGTCTGAGGCTGTGAGCCCTCCTAAGGCTTCTAGTATTTGATGGTCAAACTGCAAGCCGGCCATTAATTCATTCATCGAAGCGCTCGCTTGAAGGTCTGTCCAATTATACATGATAATTTGATGGAAGATTGTGGGCTCCTGGATCCATTGAGGAGGTACGTCATTGAACAGCATCAACTTCCTCGTTTCCTTGGGCTCAACTAATGACCCGGTCGTTGGGTTGTACAAGTAAACCGTATCATTCAATTGAACTAGAAGAGACGCCCCTGCACAAGATATCTTTTTACTCGAAGTATAAATTATATTGGTAGTTGTGTCAAGGAATCCATGTTTCCATTCTTGATAAAGTTTAAATTTTATGGGAATGTGCTCGTAACAGGAGTCCTCTTTAACAATAATGTAGGTGTCAGCATCGACAGGATAGCATGGCCAAACTTCCACAAAAGTACTGGTTGCACGGGCGGTCAAATAAGGATTTCTCAAAATGTAGCGCATCGCTATAATAGGATTAGCAAGAATGTCTGCTTGAACAATGTCGATCATTGATTTCATCTGCTGGCACACAGCTGATAACGCATGGGCGTAGCTAAATTGGACACTTAGTCTTAATTTCATCTCCAGCGCCTGCAGAGACGCGGCTAGCACATCGGAGGTGGCAATACCATCCTCCACTACTTGCGGCAACGATCTTTGTTTTCGACCTTTTGTTTTCTGTTCTCGGCTTTCTAAAAACCTGAAAGGAATGCCTTGATCAGACATAATCACTTTATTTTTGTTACAATCGCGAACATACTCACCTTGCGCAAAAGTTAGCGCCAAGTTTCCATCTGTAGCCAACCATGACGTGGGCATGGAACTTCCCGAATAATTTTTCCAGGGTAGAAGGTGGCAATGTTCGTTTTCAGCAATGTCCCACAGAATGAATGTACCGTCAGGCATGGCGCACTTACCATGCACGTAGTTACAGTGGGATACATCCCCGACGTTGCTTTCCATATAGTCAAGGTCGTGGCGTTTATATATCCATCCCATTGTTAGAAAGCAATTTGTAGTTACATAGTCCTTCCAATGACAACAATTAATGCCTCCCCCGGGGTAGCTCCATTCAAGCTTATTATTGGTGCGCCATAATCCTGCGCTTTGCTGCAGCTCCCCATGTTCACACTTCTTCCAATTCTTCATAGAGAGACATTCCTGTTCTGACGCGTATTCATTGTGCTTTTCCTTGTTCTTCAAATTTTCATCGTTGAAGAAATACGTAAACACGCTTATTTTCGTTGTCACTATCCTGCATACCCATCCTCGGGTCTTGTATTGAACGTGGTTCCTCTTGTAAATCAATATTTCATTTTCAGTCGGCTCAACTGATTCTTTCGCAGATGGACTGCGACACGGCATTAAGCCGTCATTCTGATAGATCACTCGTTGTCCTTGCGTGTCACACAACATCGGGCTTACTGCTGAGGCCACAGGTAGCGTGATCAAACAAAGGCCACACAGCAGTCCAAACAAGGGTGTAAAGAACATTCTTCCTATGCCTGGCCTTGCTTGGTTCTCACCCGGAGGGGTATTCACCCTTGGTGACAGGGCTGCGCGGACCGTACTTGCGCACTCCTCACCGCTCGCGTTTGTGCTATCAGTTTTGCCACTGGCACTCGATGGCACACTGGAAATTCTATCGAGAATAACTTCAATACCACGCTGGGACACGTGGTCTTCTTCTGGCTTCACATTCAGTTGATCACTCAAGTTTACCTCTGTAAGGTACTCGGCCAGTTGACGCAACCAATCCTGGCTGTCCCCCTTGAGCAGAATTGTGGCTGCCCCATCAACGGCGTGTCCTGGTTCCACGGTCGCTCCATATGTAGCTAACAGTCTGGATGCTGCGTCTGTATCCAAAAATCGAAGGATTTTATGTTGCTTCTACCATTATCGATGGCAAACGGCCAATACTTGTCTCGGTTTCGTATTCATTGCCACTCAGAAGGCACTCACTGCTGGAGCTTGCCTGCGGACTGGTGTGGCGAATTTTACGCTTAGAAGCCCGACCAACGGCGCCGGAAGGCTTCGCAATTGCGGCTTCCTCTGTGGTCGTAGGGCCAGCAACCACTTCCAGATTTTTTTTGAACGATGAGCCATTCACGAACTGAGCCTAATAGTTCTCCAAAGTGATTGAATCCTTGCCATTCCTGTTTGTTGTGGCAACGCCGATCCGTCTTCTTGAGTCCGATTCCCCAAAAATTGTCTTTTGGGCTGCAGTTCACTAGCGTTTGTCCTCGGGTGGCTATGAGTGCCACTTGCATCTGCGCATTTTGAGTGAACTTCAAAAAATTGGCGTCCCATAGGGCGTCATACGAGAGCCGATTACGACGCCAGTCTCCGTCCGTTCCGTCAAGACCGTAACATTGTCGACCTAACCTGGTGATGGCCAGGGGGCTTTTAGAAGCCATAATTTGAGGCACCAGGTCGGTTCTTCCATAAAAAAATAGCTTTCTTTCTCACATAATACTGCTCAGTGCAGACATACTGTCGCACATTGTCGGAAAATGCTGCTAAATGCATGTTCGATAGAACATCTTGCCTTCCTCCGATCAGAAAAAATCGTTCCGATGGTCCCAACTCTAGGCTAGAGACATATAGCATGCTTCTGTTTGCCTCTTCATTGTTATCCCATGGTCTCGTTTCGTTCGGTGTCAAATATGGCACAGCACCGTGCGGTAGATTCGAGTTCGAAGGTAGCTTTGGTCTTATTTTTACTGGTTTGACAGGTGTAGTCATGTTGACAGGTGTTTCTTCAGCTGACATCATGCAGTAATCATCCGCATAGCTGTTCTGAAACACAGAATTACAGTTTTCAGGGGAACTTGCTAAAAAACCATACTCACTTTTGTTGGAATCGCCATCAAAATAGTCTTGAAGTCTGTGAATTGGCGGGGAACTCTGGGCCAAGTTTGTGCGAGCCATAGGGCGATTGCGTGTGTAGTTACCGCGTGGGTAATTACCGACTCGAGCGTTCGAGTTTGATGGGCGACCTCCATGGTCACGGTTGTTTCTAATATTCATCATAGAGCATTTAGCCTTTATATGCCCTACTTTGCCACAGTTATCGCAAACTGGTCGGCCATCCGTAGTCCATCTAGAAGCTGCGCGAGCAGGTTGATGGACAGTTCGTCGAGTTTCCGGTTTCTCCCTTTTTTCAATAAACCTTCCATTCGAATTAGGTTGATAGTGGTGTGCCGGTCGACCAGGCTTACTCAAATTTCTTACCTCATTTGACAAATCTTTGATGGTATCCACCAGTTGTCTTGTGGTGACCACATTGCTGTCTTTTGCATACATCATTGTTTCTTTACCGGTTGAAGATGGGGCCACAGCATCGCCAGATGCAGAATGTGATAATAACCCAACAGCAGATAATGAACTAGGAGTAGCCGATACTTTTGGGATTGAAACTTTTTGGTATGGGCTTAACACAGATGAATTCTGAGAACTAGAAGGTGAATTAGTTGCGCCTATAGACATACTAGCTAAGGGTAAGGTATGAGGAGCTAGTAACAGATTAGCTTCGTGGCGCTTTGCCAGTTCGACAGCTTTTTCAAACGTATCAGGATCTGAAATGAGCACTAATTGCTGTAAATTTGGCAGAAGGTTGCTCACAAAAAACTCTTTCATGAGACGTTTCAGTGCGTCAGCTCCAATTCCAGGGTATGCGCTACGCACCAGTTTTTGAATAGAAATAGCGAAATCAGCAACTGATTCGCCTTCATTTTGTCGTCTGCGGTGCAATTCCGCACTACTAAACTTTTCGAGTTCGTTTGGCTGTAGTGCCGATGTGAGGCGAGTTTTGAGCGTGTCGTAACTGCGCCTACAAACAGAATCCAGTTCCTGATACGCTGCCAAAGCGCTTTCCCGAAGATAAGCAGGAAGTACACTGCACATTTTGTCACTCGACCAACCACTTGCCTGCGCCAGCAGTTCAAACATAACTAGAAACTCGCTGAAATCCTCTCCTAAACGGCCACAAAAAGGTGCCAAAACAATCGGTAATGATCTTTGAGATGTATTTTGACTGAGAGATTCTAACCTTTGTTGCAGCGATTGAATTAGGGTTTGCTGCTGGGCAAGTTGTTGGTTCAGTTGGTCCATAGTAGCTTGTCTAGTTTGAATAGCAGGTCGTGGCTTTTCACTCATACGCACCAAGTCTGCTAACACTTAGACAGTGGTATACAACCCTTATAGTTGCAGCAAATATCAGAAATTTTAGAAAAAAAAATGGACGGTATAAACAATTAAGAATGATGATGTGACACAGTGGACAAGCAAAAAAAATGGGCGCATAAAGATTGGACGGACAATAGGGAACACCACATGTGGAAATAACAGAGGAAAAATGGCTGACAAGTGAGGCTACATATCTCTGCGCATAGCAGTAACTGTAAGTTGTATAGAACTGGTGAAAATATGACGTATAATACAGCGTATATTAGCTGAGGGCAAATCTATGGGAGGGCAATCGATCAAACAGGCCACGTAGAAAGGTAGACATTACATAACCTTGTTGGCAAGAGTGTATTACAGGTGGCACGTAGGGAAAATTCGCAGCGCCAATTGTAGCGGGGCGGTACCTTAGCTGTGTATAACGCTCCTGCTACGGTTACTACGATGACGCAAGTGGAACACACACGTGCAGTAGTTTAATAGATGAACAGCAAGACACGGCGAACACACACTCACATGCAAGGCGCAAGCCTTACAACAGCAGCAGCAGCAGTGACCTAGGCACTCGGTCTAACGGACCTCTAGGAATGGGCGCTTAGCCTTATATAGCGGTTAGCAAATCCCGGGGATTACTAACTAACACCTGCGAGCTAGCCTAGATATTCTATTAATAGAACTATTAATAGAAGTTGAAATGTCAAGTAACCGAAAGGTCAAATGACTCATTAGTCAGGCTTGGCGGCCAAGCCTTAGGACTCATAACTACAGTAGGCTCCAATTAGTACGTATGTCTTGTAGAGTACGGTAGCTACGGTAGTTGCTACACTATTCC
>JASANF010008522.1:0-18502 GCA_030248245.1 Trissonchulus sp. WLG1_4
AAATAACGGTACTCCGGACAAATGGGGCCGCCTTCCCCCACTAAAAATATGCCAGCCAACTCTTAGTGTTCTTTCGAAGGATCTTCCAATATTTGCCCACTAGTCACTTTCTATATTACTTCAGAACATAAGAAGACAAAGACAAAAATCACAAAGTTCACCAAAGTTGACCTCAGTTTAACCTCTACCTGTATTTAAGAGATCTATCTCGGTCTCCGTGCCATTCGCGGCTGTACTTGGCGGTGCCTGGCTTGGGAAAAAACTGAAAAAACAACAAGAAAACTTCAATTTTTTAGACAATCAAAAAACGTGCCATTTTTTAGATTCTAAAAACATTTCACATTAAGCTTTTTTCAATGATCAAAATTATGCAACACGGGCAAATTTCCGGTATGACTTAAAAAACTGATTAGATCAAAAATGATTTGTAATTTCCCACTAGTCGTTGGAACTTATTCAAAATTTGCTTTAAACTGAAAAAACAGTTAAAAATACACTTTATCACAATTAAAGTCACGAAACTGTAAACAAATAACAGTAACGCTAAGGGCAAAAACTCAAGACGTAGGAACAAATTCGAACTAACAACACTTACAGGCCCTTTTTTTATTAATTTTTTTAAAAAAGCGGTGGGACAGAGAAGTTTTGCAAACCACACCACACCGCACTCTTGCTAACGCATATACGTACCTGAGAGAATTTCATGCTGCCGCGACCAGTACCCGCAAGCTGAGAAATGTGCGGACCCTTTAGGGATGTCTCATCCTGAAAGCATAGGTAGGATCGTCAGCTTTACACAAGTCTCAGAATTATTGTAACAATTATTGTAAGTGCAAATTCAGGTGATTCGTAATGGATTTATGATGAATTAACAATGGATGATGATGAATGAAGACCTGATTTCGCATTAACAATTATTTGACAATATTGTAAGACTTGCGAAGTTGAGCAACAGGCCCCTAGGATCCCTTCTTAACTTCTACAATTAGTCTTCAATTTGTTGTCAGAAAGTGAAAATTTGATGATTCTATAACGAAATGAATTTCTACAACGATTTTTGATTATTTACTCTCTTACCGAGTTTCCTTCCGCTTAACATAACTGTTACACTTTTTTCAAATTAGCAACATTATTTATTTTTTTCGCTAAAACAAGAAGGTAATATTGCGTCGGATTTGGGCAAAGTGTGGCCAAAATTACACATGGGGTATATACAAGGGCAGCTGACATGTCGGTACAGGAACTCCCCAGATGATTCCAATATGCTAAAAACTAACATAATCTTCCATAGTTCCATAGGCCACTATGCACTACGTTATTATAAAATTAGCTTTAAATTTTTTAAAAAGTTTAAATTTAATAAATTTCACTCACAATGGATTGATTGATCTTCTTCCAAGCTTCTTGTGTTTTACTACGAACCTGCAAGAAAACAAGAATTTTAGCCAAAAAGTTGAAAAAATAAAAAAAATTAGTTTCCAAACGTCTGCTATTCAGGTTAATCCGTAGCTAATCTGGCTAATCCACTGGCGGCAAAACTTTTGACCAGTTGAAGGGAATCATTTTAGACATAGATTCATCCTAAAATTAAGCCGCTAAGTTAAACTCGTTTAGTCCAATATCCATTTCGACACTTCAGCCAAAATTAGGGTCTGTTTGATTTGGTAAATAAAAACTCCCCGATGGACAACTCCTATTAAACACAGCTTAATTTCATGCTGAGGCTACCAAGTATTTATACAGTCTACATTAAACACAGTAGTAAAGCTGACATTTTCACTTTCTAAAGTATCCAAATTGACCAGCTATCGTTGATACTCATAAACTACTAAAATCACAATTTTTCTTGAAACAGCTATCACTTAAAATAATACAAAAACAACAGGCGCTTTCGCTAATATAGAATATATTAACATTAAGAGATCGCTAACTACAAGTGAAAATAATAAACTTGACCGATTAACTAACCATTAATTGGAAATTAAAATAAAAACTATAAGATACGACTACAACTTGTGACGAAAAAATAAATCAAACAAAAAACTATACAAGCTATACCGGATTAAAACACTTAATTTTAGTATGACAAAAAAAGCTTGACCATTAAAAGCTAGTAGAAAACTCAGGATTGACCGGACATTAGCTTTTGGCACGCTAGTTTTGAATCCGACTAACAAAACAACGCTAATGCTTAACTTGCATTTTTCATACTATTTCCTTTTAGTCCTAGGCGATAGGCTTCTGAATGGGAACATAAAATTAAGCCGCTAACTCTCTTGTCCGTTTAGTCCGATATGTCATTCCTAAATCTCTGACTAAAAAAATCCAGACCGTTGAATCCGGTAAAGGAATGGGCCCAAAGTCTATGTCGCAATAATTAAAACAACCAAAATTAGGCATTAATTAAGTGTACGATATTAGGTTCACTGACCAGTAAATTAATTAAATCAAATTAATCTACAAAATTAATCCATCATAATGTACACACAGACCCTATGAAAAAATAAGTAAAACAGAAACAATAATGAGAAATAATGCAGTACATAGTAAGAAAGAAATAATATAGTAGACTACTGGTAAACATGCAGCAATATTATCTACGTTTACTGCACAATAAAAAAAACTACTACGACAAACCAACTATGACTAAAAACTTACAGACAAATACGCCTGCTGCAATGCAGGGTTAGCCTGAATACAACATGTTTTAGTAGTTTTTAAGTAGACATTTAGTCGATATTTTTCACTAATTTTTTTACTGAGAGTAGATTTCTACTAGACTACTTCAAATATTCGGCTTTTTGTCATGACATTTTATAATTTTTTTAAACTAAAAACAATGCTTTTAAATCATGACAGTACATTTTTAGCTCATCAGATCTTGCGATTCAAATCTAAAAAGCATAAAAATAGCTGATCAAAAATAATACTAATATTATAAGCTCGCAATTATTTCAATAAGATTTAGGGTCAAAGTCAACTAAACATGAAGCTAGGTAATTTCAGCACGTCGTTTTGTTACCTGATGTAATTTCAGATCCCTCTTGATTGCTTTGGTCATGTTCTAAAACAATATTAAAAACAATAAAAAACATTAAAAAATTAAGAAGCGTCCATCGTCATACCAAAAGTTTCTGGTCCGTTTCCCTAAGCTATGAAGGAAAAAAGAAATTAGTTGCCCAGGGTCAAAAAGTTGCCCCGAAGGCCGAAACAAATTGCCATTTTTTTGAAGAAACTGACAAATAGTGAAAAAACTTCAAATTTCAACAAAAACTAGCTTTCAAAAAATACCCCGTAGAACATGACAAAACAACTTTAATTAAATAATTCTTAAATCTTAATGTAATGCAGTTAAATTCACCCTCCCATTGCAATCCAATCTGAATGAATGAAAATTTGTTAATTTTTTGCGTATGAAAATAATTTTTTTCATTGCCATTAAAATCAAAATTATTGAAATTAAAAAATAAATTTACACAAATTAAATTAAAATTTAATTTAACCAACCGGTCGGGTTTTCCATGCGCCTTTCACACTGCTACACCATTGCTCGTATTGGTTTTTAAATTTACTGAATTCTTTTTCGGAATAAAACTGGCTTTCTTCTTCAAATTCGTCGCTGAAACCTTCACCTTCACGCAATCTATTCAAGCGATCAGTTTTGAACTAAAAAACAAACCAGCAAGCGTAACAAGCAGTTATTTTTTTTACCAGCGAGCTTGATCAAACTTGATTTAGATGATTAGATTTACACTTATACAAAAAACAGCTGCAGCACAGATCAGTTTTGAGCGTTATTACTTTGCAGTGGCGCTCCAATAAATTGCACAAATATTGAATGCTCAATATTGTTGAGACATACTATACCAACGGTATAGCCAAAAATGGGGTAAGGGCGCGTATTTTTCCTTCTTTAATTTTTTCAGCCTCACGATTCATACTCGTCCTTACAGACATAGCAAGAGACAAGGACAAATTTCGGTCAGCTGCTGTGAAACATTAACAAAAGCGTTTTGTCTAAATTTTTTGCATACGATGTGAAAGTGACTCCAGCTTTACTGATGCCAAAAATTGGCGATTTGGCTCGTTCGGTGAGGGAGTTTTCCTGGAATTGCTTAAGGACAGAACGATAGGGACAAAAACAAACTAGACGAATTTTAACTGGGCTTAGAACCCTTACACTCGGAACACAGGGACAGAAACAAGGACAAATTTTGTCAACTACTATAAAGAATTGACAAAATCGTTTCGGCAAAATTTCTTGCAGCCCCATCGTGGTACTTAATAGCTCCCTAGCTTTGTTCACACAGAAAATATAACATTTGGCAGGGCACGTGTCTTGCAATTACATCAGAACATAACAGGGGCAAGGATAAGGACAAGACGGATATTCCGGTTTTACTCCGAAATCCTATTATCATAATTTACTATAATATTATATCATACTAAACAGGTTTATTGCAAAAATTACTTAATCACAAAACAGGCACAGGCACAAGAATACGGACAAGAACGGTATCTAGAGATGTACGGGAAATGGACGCTGGACGCAATCGGCGAGAGGGTTAGCCCGAGCCTCGGCGGAGAGGGAGGTGGTCCTGGTTTTGTTTGATTTCCGGCGGCAGCCGGAAAAATTCAGCTGTTTATCTGTGTTCAATTTATTTTGTGACACTGGCCGCAACCGGCAATTTTTCCAGTCTTGTGTACTTGTTCGGCAACCAGAGCGGGTTGCCGGGTTGAGTGGGGTGCCTGTTGTCGAGTGGGGGGGGGCTGTGTGTAAATACCGCCCTACCCCCGCCTGTGCATCTATCATTAAATCCTGGCTTAACTCCGAATTACCATAATACCATTCCATCTCATACCTGTTCAAAAATTTGCGAATGTAACAGATGAGTTTGCAGAAAGTGTCTGAGGGGGGGCGAGCGGGAGGCGAGGAACAGATCGTCCGACCACTCAATGTTGTCCGACCGCAACTGCAGGCCCTGGCGGTAGCCGCCGATCAGCACCACCATGGCTCGCAGGAAGGACCTGGCAACTCCGTCGCCCAGCAGATGATTGGACTGACGCAGATTCTTTTTCAGCACCGAGACCTGCAAAAAACACAATGACTCCTCAGGTGTTTTTTATGGGGGGGGGGGGGAGAGATGTGTGAGGGGGTCTAAAATTGGGGGGCTCTTGGCTAAAATTGGGGGGCTCTTGGGTGCTTTCGTTCGGAGCCAACTTTTTCACTTGTTTTTTCTTCGTGCGCCACCATTTTTGCTTCGCCGGTTTGGGCATCGTTCACCCCCTGCCCCAAACCCCCACGTATTGGACCCCCCCCCCGTGATCGACCAACAATACCCTACATTTTGCGAACGTTTAAAAAATAGTTCCATTTTAACCATTTTTGCTAAAATCCCCCTAAAACGGAGAAAAGAAGAAGAAATCTCCCTGAACCCACTATTTTGGGGGGGTCCCCCTACCCTGCTCGCCTCTTTGACGGTCAGCATAATCCAAACAGCTGTTAATTCTGAGCTCAAAAAGAAGACAGATCTATTTACCCTCATGGAATAAAGAAATATTCAATACCTTTATACCTAAATTCATAATAAATTACTAAAAAAATAAGTCTCGAGGCCTTTCTGGTATATTTTTAATGGGGAGAGTCTCCCCTCCATATGGTGCGGGTCCGGTGCACCCCCCATTTTAAATAGGGTGTTCCCCCCATAGTCAACATTGTTTTCCAAAACAACGTTTTGGCGACGTTTAAGCAGCAGCGATGTCGCCTTGGTGTGGTTTTTGTGTCGTTTTTTGTTCAATCTAGTATCAGTAAAGCTATAAATTTGTATAAAAACCAATTTTTTCGCCTACAAATAGTGGACTGTCCTGGTTTTGTTGACCCCCCCCCCCACTTTGGTAGGCGTCCATCCCCCATCCATGGGGGCACTCCCCGCATAAAATTTTGCCTAAAAATACGCCAGCCTTATCCACAATGGGATAAAACGGATTCGATTAACTTTATTTATTTATTACAAAGCAGATGACTTACTACACACTGAAACTTGACAGGTTTTCGCGTGCTTAATTCGCAAGAAGTATACTACTATACTACAACCCAAGACTTACTACTATCGACAACCTGTCAGCTTTCTTCAGCCTGCCATAAGATCAATTTTTCCAATACTGTTATATCAATGAAATTTAGGAATTCTTAAAGTGAGTGATCAGAAGATCTTTTGTACCTTTTTTCTGACAGATGAGACGGTTGCACATGTTCAAGTTTGTCTTATTTGCCTTAGATTAGGCTTCAGGCTTGGGATGTAAGCATCTTCGTTTTCTTTCTCTGGATTACCCACAGTAGAGATACCCCAAATGTTTAATTTACTCCAATCTAATCCCCTTAATCCCATCACGGACTTAAAGTTTAGGGCTTAGGCTTAAGCATCTTCTTTTTTTCTTCTCAGATCACCCACATTATGATATCCCAAATGTCTAATCTAGCTCCAATCTAATCCCATTAATCCCATCATGGATTTCAAGTTTAGGGCTTAGGCTTACGCATCCTCTTTTTTCTTCTCAGATCACCCACATTATGATATCCCAAATGTCTATCTACTCCAATCTAATCCCCTTAATCCATTAGAGCTAGTGGTCTCACCACATCCTGTGGCAGCTCGTCCAGGTCCTTGTAAGGGCTGCGAAACAGTTTCTGATCAATGTCCAGGATCACACAGTCGCTCAGATCAATCTCCAGCTCAGCGCGTCGATAGGACTGCGTCGGCACGCCGATCAGGAAAGGCATGGGGGCACTGTGAATCACAATGGATTAGATACGGATTAAAGGGATTAGATTATTGTGTTGGATTGAGACTAATAATTAAGATGCAGCACAAATGGATTAGATTATTGTTTTGGGTTGGATTAATGATCAAGATACAGTACAAAAGTATAGATTTGCAGACTTTGCTGCACTAGTCAGCGGAATGCGTCAAAGTTATGGTATTTGGAGATGACATGAAATTATGGAAAGTTAGACTTCATAAATCATGAGTTATCATTGCTAAACAGTGCCACATATAATCCGATATTTTTATACTATAGGAGTCTTCAGAATTCACTAAGGACACTTAGCTAACAACACTTAAAATTTTAGTGTTTCAAGTCCGAATTTACGCGTTACCCTAACGGGTACGAAAACATATTTAGTGCTACAGTATCAGGTAGTGCAGTCCAACTTTATACTAAAATAATGTCTGTACAGACATATCAGGCAATAACTTACTCTAAATGACTAAACAGCTTCATAGGTAGCACTGGCACGACATGTGTTGCCTCAAAATAAACAGAACTGTGGTGTTTGACGGCACCTTTAATTTCCAGGGAGGGGTATAATTTAATCTAAATACAGGAGGCGGCCCCAAGCGGGGCCGCCCCCCCCCCCGAATTTTTCGATGAACTTGTCCCCCCTTTGGCTATATGCGCCAAAAAAATTTCTTACGTTTCCAATAGCCAAAACTTGTACCTCCCAGAATATAAACAGTGTTAATGTTTTATTACCAAAAAAAAGGATTATAACATCATTCACAAATAATTGTCTATTCTGGATTTTTTCTAATGAGGGGCGTCTCTCCTTAGCATTTCTATTGCTCTAGTGCCTAATTCTTTCTTACACAACGCATATTACTTCATCCCAGCACCCCAAAACAAAAGAGAGGAGAAACAGAAGCCCCGCCCCCATCCCCGCCATCAAGAAGCCTTTAGTCTCCAAATCACATCAAAAAAACACAAAAACGAGAAAAAAAACAAACAAAATAAAAAAAACACAAAATTAAACAAACAATCCATATAATAAACAAACGAAACGAGCTCACACCAACACATTCCAGCAATGGCAGCGAGCAAACAAGGCAGCCAATTTTCGAACAACAACCTTCGCTCACACAGCATACAGAAAATCAAAAAGGGAAAGAGGCCAATTATTTGGCATTCATAGACGGCTCAAAATTCGAACCCTTCGAACCAAAATACCTTCAATTTAAACTTCACAAAAAACAAATTTATGAAATTTTGCCAGATTTTCGGAACCGCCCCCGCTTTTTTGGAGGGGGGGGCAAATTTACTCTTTTAATAAAATTTATAACATAACAAACAGAACAATAAACGCAAAAATGTCAAAACAAAGAACATCAGCAAATATGATGCATCATATTTACTCTTATCAACAGCGTTGTATATTCTGTCAAATCTTGCTAAAGTACAACATGCTAAAATGAAACTATTATCATGATGACTAAATTTAAGCCTACTGGTTCAATCGCGTCAGCATAAAAGCACAAAAAAATCCAAAAGGCATAGATACGAAGAACAAACGAACGAATAACAAAAACATTTTTTTGAATAAAAAATAAAACTCAAGAAATATACACAACAATGGTTTAGAAGCTAGATTCAGTGCTTTCCATCTGAGACCGTAATTAATATCCATGTTGTTTAAACTCATGTCCGAATCTAAGTTCTCAGTGGTAGGAATCTCCTCTTTTAGTTATAAAAAGCAAAGCCCAAAAAAAAAAAAAAAAAAAAAAAAAAATAAAAAAAAAAAAAAAAAATAAAAAAAAAAAAAAAAAAAAAAAAAAAAAAAAAAAAAAAAAAAAAAAAAAAAAAATAAAAAAAAAAAAAAAAAAAAAAAATAAAAAAAAACAAAAAAAAACAAAACAAAAAAAAAAACAAACCACCACCCCGGCATAGAATGGGCCAGAAATTCTTCGTGAAAATAAGTAATAGATTTTATTTTTTTATATAGCTTTCCGGGGAAGACACGATAGTCAGAAAAACGAAAAAAAAAAAAAAAAAAAAAAAAAAAAAAAAGCCAAACAAAAAGTCCCATCGTGTGTCTTAAGGTCTTTCCCTCTTCCTTCTATTTACTTATGTTTGCACGAAGAAAGGTCGGGTCTTCTTTCTCCCCGGGGGGGGGGGGGGGCGGAGATTTTTCCTTTTTCTTCTCCCTTTCCCTTCTCCCTTTTTCTTTTTCTTCCTCCCCCCATGGGGGGGGGGGGAAGAGCTTGGGGGGGGGGGGGGGGGAAACCAAAAGAGGCACCCCGCCCCCCACACCCTAGGCTCAACCAAAGTCGACGAGAAAATGTTGGACCGCTAGGACAAAAAGAAAACGCGACTTCATTACGAAAAGCACGAATTATCAGCATCAAGAGTACAGCGAGTAGTCACAAAAATCATGCCGCTGTGTTGTCTCAGGGTTCGGCAATATTTTTTGGTCAGACTTTCGTTCGTGTGCCGAATGTTAGGCTGAAATTGCTCGCTGTATGAATGACAATCAGCGCAGTTGACAGGGTTTGAAATTTTATTTTTATTGTATAGGTGTGTGTGTGTTTGCCTTCGAAAACAAACAAAGCAGGGATCGCCCCCCCCCACGGAACGTTCGCTGGCCCCGACAAGAACCCCCTCTCGGCCCATCCCCTTACTGACCCCAAAAATATGTCGACGGGGGGGCTGAGCATTATTTTTGCATATATTCTAATGATTTTGAGGCGTGCAAGAGTGTTCTGGGCGGCGGGTGGGGGGAAGGGGGGGCGGTGTTTGTCCAGTTGGTCAGCTCACGGGGTGGAGTGGGGCTTGTCATTCGGCTGTTTATTTTTTGTTTTTTTTTATTTTTTGTTTATTAACTTATGACTTATTGTTGTTTCAGAAGCTTGAGTGCAGATGTCCTGACCACACTAAACTTCCTAGGATTCCGGACAACGTGAGTTTTATTTCAAATTTATATGAATTACGGTCTCAGATTGAAAATTAGATGAATTTCAGCTTTAAATTAACCGAATTGGTTGATTTTATTTCTTATGTTTTATTTTTTATTCAAAATGTTATCTGTTATTACGTTCGTTGTTCTTCCAGTATTAACTAATAGACCTAAATAATTGGAATAATATTATTTGTAGCAAATTTTATGCTGACGCGATTGCCTGTTGGCTTTAGATATATAAATCATGATAATGGTTTAATTTTAGCTTTTTTACTTTTTCAGCGAAATTTGACAGAATACTACAACGCTGTTGATGAGCTGAATATGATGCATATATTTGCTAGGTCAGCAAATTTAGCTTGTTTAATGACCGTTTTTTTGTTTATTGTTATGTTTGTTATGTTATTAATTTTAAAATTAGAAATTAGACCCCCCCTCCCCAAAAAAAAAACAAAATTGGCAGGGTCCCGAAAATCCTGGCAAAATTTGCACTTTTTTGTGAAAGTTTTACAAAATTTTGCAAAATTTAGGGTATTTTTGGTCTATCAGGAGGAAAGGGTCCCCAAATTTTGAGCCGGTCACATGAATGCCTATATATTACTGCGGCCTATAATCAACTTTCCCTTTTTGAATCTGTTCTAGTATGCTGTGTGAGCGAAGAATTCTGTTCGTCTCCGAAAAACTGGCTCAGTTGACCTCGTGTGTGCTCGCTGCCAACTTGCTGATTTATCCCATGTCATGGTCAGTGAGTATGGACTCAAGTTTAGTTTGTTTATTATGGATTAAATTTGTTTTGATTTTATTTAGTGTATTTAGATTAGTTTATTTTAAGTTAATAGTTTATTTTGATTTAGTTTATTTGAATTAAGTTTATTTTGATGTGATTTTGTTGGAGACTAAACGAACACTATTACTTGAATGGCGGGGTTTGGGGGCGAGGGTGCCTCATTCTTGGTTTCCCCCCTCCCCCTCTCTTGATTTTAAAAACATGGCTATTCTTTTTTTGGGCACTGCTATCTAAACCGCAGCTTTTGAATTGAACCAGTAGACTTATTTGCCGATGTTGTTGTTAAGATATGAATTATGCTTGCTGTACAAAAATTACAGGCCAATCGGGTAGAATTCTAACGCATAAACGCCCCTCATTTTAAAAAAATCCAGAATTAGACAATCTATTTGTTGTGAATGCATGTTATAATCCTTTTGTTTTGGTAATAAAACGTTAACACTGTTATATATTCTGGGGAGGTACAAGTTTTGGTCTATTGGAAACGTGAAGAAATTTTTTTGGCGCATATAGCCAAAGGGGGGACAATTTCAGTCGGAAAAAATTTCGGGGGGGGGGGGGGGGGCGGCCCCCCTCTTGGGGCCGCCCCTGTATTTAGACTAAATTATACCCCTCCCTGGAAATTAAAGGTGCCGTCAAACACCACAGTTCTGTTTTATTTTAGGCAACACATATTCGTGCCAGTGCTACCTATGAAGCTGTTTAGTCATTTAGAGTAAGTTATTGCCTGATTGTCTGTACAGACATTATTTTAGTATAAAGTTGGACTGCACTACCTGATACTGTAGCACTAAATATGTTTTCGTACCCGTTAGGGTAACGCGTAAATTCGGACTTGAAACACTAAAATTTTAAGTGTTGTTAGCTAAGTGTCCTTAGTGAATTCTGAAGACTCCTATAGTATAAAAATATCGGATTATATGTGGCACTGTTTAGCAATGATAACTCATGATTTATGAAGTCTAACTTTCCATAATTTCATGTCATCTCCAAATACCATAACTTTGACGCATTCCGCTGACTAGTGCAGCAAAGTCTGCAAATCTATACTTTTGTACTGTATCTTGATCATTAATCCAACCCAAAACAATAATCTAATCCATTTGTGCTGCATCTTAATTATTAATCTCAATCCAACACAATAATCTAATCCCTTTAATCCGTATCTAATCCATTGTGATTCACAGTGCCCCCATGCCTTTCCTGATCGGCGTGCCGACGCAGTCCTATCGACGCGCTGAGCTGGAGATTGATCTGAGCGACTGTGTGATCCTGGACATTGATCAGAAACTGTTTCGCAGCCCCTACAAGGACCTGGACGAGCTGCCACAGGATGTGGTGAGACCACTAGCTCTAATGGATTAAGGGGATTAGATTGGAGTAGATTAGACATTTGGGATATCATAATGTGGGTGATCTGAGAAGAAAAAAGAGGATGCGTAAGCCTAAGCCCTAAACTTGAAATCCATGATGGGATTAATGGGATTAGATTGGAGTAGATTAGACATTTGGGATATCATAATGTGGGTGATCTGAGAAGAAAAAAAGAAGATGCTTAAGCCTAAGCCCTAAACTTTAAGTCCGTGATGGGATTAAGGGGATTAGATTGGAGTAAATTAAACATTTGGGGTATCTCTACTGTGGGTAATCCAGAGAAGAAAACGAAGATGCTTACATCCCAAGCCTGAAGCCTAATCTAAGGCAAATAAGACAAACTTGCTTATGTGCGACCGTCACAACTGTCATACAAAAGGTACAAAATATCTTCTGATCACCCACGTTAAGAATTCCGAAATTTCATTGATATAACAGTATTGGAAAAATTGATCTTATGGCAGGCTGAAGAAAGCTGACAGGTTGTCGCATAGTAGTAAGTCTTGGGTTGTAGTATAGTAGTATACTTCTTGCGAATTTAAGCACGCGAAAACCTGTCAAGTTTCAGTGTGTTAGTACAGTCATCTGCTTTGTAATAAATAAATAAAGTTAATCGAATCCGTTTTATCCCATTGTGGATAAGGCTGGCGTATTTTTAGGCAAAATTTTATGCGGGGAGTGCCCCCATGGATGGGGGATGGACGCCTACCAAAGTGGGGGGGGGGGTTCAACAAAACCAGGACAGTCCACTATTTGTAGGCGAACAATTGGTTTTTATACAAATTTATAGCTTTACTGATACTAGATTGAACAAAAAACGACACAAAAACCACACCAAGGCGACATCGCTGCTGCTTAAACGTCGCCAAAACGTTGTTTTGGAAAACAATGTTGACTATGAGGGGGACACCCTATTTAAAATGGGGGGTGCACCGGACCTGGACCATATGGAGGGGAGACTCTCCCCACTAAAAATATACCAGAAAGGCCTCGAGACTTAATTTGTTTTTAGTAATTATGAATTTAGGTATATTTAGGTATTGAATATTTCTTTATTCCATGAGGGTAAATAGATCTGTCTTCTTTTTGAGCTCAGAATTAACAGCTGTTTGGACGGTGCTGACCGTCAAAGAGGCGAGCAGGGTAGGGGGACCCCCCAAAATAGTGGGTTTAGGGGAATTTCTTCTTCTTTTCTCCGTTTTAGGGGGATTTGAGCAAAAATGGTTAAAATGGAACTATTTTTTTAAACGTTCGCAAAATGTAGGGTATTGTTGGTCGATCACGGGGGGGGGTCCAATACGTGGGGGTTTGGGGCAGGGGGTGAACGATGCCCAAACCGGCGAAGCAAAAATGGTGGCGCACGAAGAAAAAACAAGTGAAAAAGTTGGCTCCGAACGAAAGCACCCAAGAGCCCCCCAATTTTAGCCAAGAGCCCCCCAATTTTAGACCCCCTCACACATCTCTCCCCCCCCCCATAAAAAACACATGAGGAGTCATTGTGTTTTTTGCAGGTCTCGGTGCTGAAAAAGAATCTGCGTCAGTCCAATCATCTGCTGGGCGACGGAGTTGCCAGGTCCTTCCTGCGAGCCATGGTGGTGCTGATCGGCGGCTACCGCCAGGGCCTGCAGTTGCGGTCGGACAACATTGAGTGGTCGGACGATCTGTTCCTCGCCTCCCGCTCGCCCCCCCTCAGACACTTTCTGCAAACTCATCTGTTACATTCGCAAATTTTTGAACAGGTATGAGATGGAATGGTATTATGGTAATTCGGAGTTAAGCCAGGAGTTAATGATAGATGCACAGGCGGGGGTAGGGCGGTATTTACACACAGCCCCCCCCCCCCCACTCGACAACAGGCACCCCACTCAACCCGGCAACCCGCTCTGGTTGCCGAACAAGTACACAAGACTGGAAAAATTGCCGGTTGCGGCCAGTGTCACAAAATAAATTGAACACAGAAAAACAGCTGAATTTTTCCGGCTGCCACCGGATATCAAACAAAACCAGGACCACCTCCCTCTCCGCCGAGGCTCGGGCTAACCCTCTCGCCGATTGCGTCCAGCGTCCATTTCCCGTACATCTCTAGATACCGTTCTTGTCCGTATTCTTGTGCCTGTGCCTGTTTTGTGATTAAGTAATTTTTGCAATAAACCTGTTTAGTATGATATAATATTATAGTAAATTATGATAATAGGATTTCGGAGTAAAACCGGAATATCCGTCTTGTCCTTATCCTTGCCCCTGTTATGTTCTGATGTAATTGCAAGACACGTGCCCTGCCAAATGTTATATTTTCTGTGTGAACAAAGCTAGGGAGCTATTAAGTACCACGATGGGGCTGCAAGAAATTTTGCCGAAACGATTTTGTCAATTCTTTATAGTAGTTGACAAAATTTGTCCTTGTTTCTGTCCCTGTGTTCCGAGTGTAAGGGTTCTAAGCCCAGTTAAAATTCGTCTAGTTTGTTTTTGTCCCTATCGTTCTGTCCTTAAGCAATTCCAGGAAAACTCCCTCACCGAACGAGCCAAATCGCCAATTTTTGGCATCAGTAAAGCTGGAGTCACTTTCACATCGTATGCAAAAAATTTAGACAAAACGCTTTTGTTAATGTTTCACAGCAGCTGACCGAAATTTGTCCTTGTCTCTTGCTATGTCTGTAAGGACGAGTATGAATCGTGAGGCTGAAAAAATTAAAGAAGGAAAAATACGCGCCCTTACCCCATTTTTGGCTATACCGTTGGTATAATATGTCTCAACAATATTGAGCATTCAATATTTGTGCAATTTATTGGAGCGCCACTGCAAAGTAATAACGCTCAAAACTGATCTGTGCTGCAGCTGTTTTTTGTATAAGTGTAAATCTAATCATCTAAATCAAGTTTGATCAAGCTCGCTGGTAAAAAAAATAACTGCTTGTTACGCTTGCTGGTTTGTTTTTTAGTTCAAAACTGATCGCTTGAATAGATTGCGTGAAGGTGAAGGTTTCAGCGACGAATTTGAAGAAGAAAGCCAGTTTTATTCCGAAAAAGAATTCAGTAAATTTAAAAACCAATACGAGCAATGGTGTAGCAGTGTGAAAGGCGCATGGAAAACCCGACCGGTTGGTTAAATTAAATTTTAATTTAATTTGTGTAAATTTATTTTTTAATTTCAATAATTTTGATTTTAATGGCAATGAAAAAAATTATTTTCATACGCAAAAAATTAACAAATTTTCATTCATTCAGATTGGATTGCAATGGGAGGGTGAATTTAACTGCATTACATTAAGATTTAAGAATTATTTAATTAAAGTTGTTTTGTCATGTTCTACGGGGTATTTTTTGAAAGCTAGTTTTTGTTGAAATTTGAAGTTTTTTCACTATTTGTCAGTTTCTTCAAAAAAATGGCAATTTGTTTCGGCCTTCGGGGCAACTTTTTGACCCTGGGCAACTAATTTCTTTTTTCCTTCATAGCTTAGGGAAACGGACCAGAAACTTTTGGTATGACGATGGACGCTTCTTAATTTTTTAATGTTTTTTTATTGTTTTTAATATTGTTTTAGAACATGACCAAAGCAATCAAGAGGGATCTGAAATTACATCAGGTAACAAAACGACGTGCTGAAATTACCTAGCTTCATGTTTAGTTGACTTTGACCCTAAATCTTATTGAAATAATTGCGAGCTTATAATATTAGTATTATTTTTGATCAGCTATTTTTATGCTTTTTAGATTTGAATCGCAAGATCTGATGAGCTAAAAATGTACTGTCATGATTTAAAAGCATTGTTTTTAGTTTAAAAAAATTATAAAATGTCATGACAAAAAGCCGAATATTTGAAGTAGTCTAGTAGAAATCTACTCTCAGTAAAAAAATTAGTGAAAAATATCGACTAAATGTCTACTTAAAAACTACTAAAACATGTTGTATTCAGGCTAACCCTGCATTGCAGCAGGCGTATTTGTCTGTAAGTTTTTAGTCATAGTTGGTTTGTCGTAGTAGTTTTTTTTTATTGTGCAGTAAACGTAGATAATATTGCTGCATGTTTACCAGTAGTCTACTATATTATTTCTTTCTTACTATGTACTGCATTATTTCTCATTATTGTTTCTGTTTTACTTATTTTTTCATAGGGTCTGTGTGTACATTATGATGGATTAATTTTGTAGATTAATTTGATTTAATTAATTTACTGGTCAGTGAACCTAATATCGTACACTTAATTAATGCCTAATTTTGGTTGTTTTAATTATTGCGACATAGACTTTGGGCCCATTCCTTTACCGGATTCAACGGTCTGGATTTTTTTAGTCAGAGATTTAGGAATGACATATCGGACTAAACGGACAAGAGAGTTAGCGGCTTAATTTTATGTTCCCATTCAGAAGCCTATCGCCTAGGACTAAAAGGAAATAGTATGAAAAATGCAAGTTAAGCATTAGCGTTGTTTTGTTAGTCGGATTCAAAACTAGCGTGCCAAAAGCTAATGTCCGGTCAATCCTGAGTTTTCTACTAGCTTTTAATGGTCAAGCTTTTTTTGTCATACTAAAATTAAGTGTTTTAATCCGGTATAGCTTGTATAGTTTTTTGTTTGATTTATTTTTTCGTCACAAGTTGTAGTCGTATCTTATAGTTTTTATTTTAATTTCCAATTAATGGTTAGTTAATCGGTCAAGTTTATTATTTTCACTTGTAGTTAGCGATCTCTTAATGTTAATATATTCTATATTAGCGAAAGCGCCTGTTGTTTTTGTATTATTTTAAGTGATAGCTGTTTCAAGAAAAATTGTGATTTTAGTAGTTTATGAGTATCAACGATAGCTGGTCAATTTGGATACTTTAGAAAGTGAAAATGTCAGCTTTACTACTGTGTTTAATGTAGACTGTATAAATACTTGGTAGCCTCAGCATGAAATTAAGCTGTGTTTAATAGGAGTTGTCCATCGGGGAGTTTTTATTTACCAAATCAAACAGACCCTAATTTTGGCTGAAGTGTCGAAATGGATATTGGACTAAACGAGTTTAACTTAGCGGCTTAATTTTAGGATGAATCTATGTCTAAAATGATTCCCTTCAACTGGTCAAAAGTTTTGCCGCCAGTGGATTAGCCAGATTAGCTACGGATTAACCTGAATAGCAGACGTTTGGAAACTAATTTTTTTTATTTTTTCAACTTTTTGGCTAAAATTCTTGTTTTCTTGCAGGTTCGTAGTAAAACACAAGAAGCTTGGAAGAAGATCAATCAATCCATTGTGAGTGAAATTTATTAAATTTAAACTTTTTAAAAAATTTAAAGCTAATTTTATAATAACGTAGTGCATAGTGGCCGATGGAACTATGGAAGATTATGTTAGTTTTTAGCATATTGGAATCATCTGGGGAAGTTCCTGTACCGACATGTCAGCTGCCCTTGTATATACCCCATGTGTAATTTTGGCCACACTTTGCCCAAATCCGACGCAATATTACCTTCTTGTTTTAGCGAAAAAAATAAATAATGTTGCTAATTTGAAAAAAGTGTAACAGTTATGTTAAGCGGAAGGAAACTCGGTAAGAGAGTAAATAATCAAAAATCGTTGTAGAAATTCATTTCGTTATAGAATCATCAAATTTTCACTTTCTGACAACAAATTGAAGACTAATTGTAGAAGTTAAGAAGGGATCCTAGGGGCCTGTTGTTCAACTTCGCAAGTCTTACAATATTGTCAAATAATTGTTAATGCGAAATCAGGTCTTCATTCATCATCATCCATTGTTAATTCATCATAAATCCATTACGAATCACCTGAATTTGCACTTACAATAATTGTTACAATAATTCTGAGACTTTGTGTAAAGCTGACGATCCTACCTATGCTTTCAGGATGAGACATCCCTAAAGGGTCCGCACATTCTCTCAGCTTGCGGGTACTGGTCGCGGCAGCATGAAATTCTCTCAGGTACGTATATGCGTTAGCAAGAGTGCGGTGTGGTGTGGTTTGCAAAACTTCTCTGTCCCACCGCTTTTTTAAAAAAATTAATAAAAAAAGGGCCTGTAAGTGTTGTTAGTTCGAATTTGTTCCTACGTCTTGAGTTTTTGCCCTTAGCGTTACTGTTATTTGTTTACAGTTTCGTGACTTTAATTGTGATAAAGTGTATTTTTAACTGTTTTTTCAGTTTAAAGCAAATTTTGAATAAGTTCCAACGACTAGTGGGAAATTACAAATCATTTTTGATCTAATCAGTTTTTTAAGTCATACCGGAAATTTGCCCGTGTTGCATAATTTTGATCATTGAAAAAAGCTTAATGTGAAATGTTTTTAGAATCTAAAAAATGGCACGTTTTTTGATTGTCTAAAAAATTGAAGTTTTCTTGTTGTTTTTTCAGTTTTTTCCCAAGCCAGGCACCGCCAAGTACAGCCGCGAATGGCACGGAGACCGAGATAGATCTCTTAAATACAGGTAGAGGTTAAACTGAGGTCAACTTTGGTGAACTTTGTGATTTTTGTCTTTGTCTTCTTATGTTCTGAAAGTAATATAGAAAGTGACTAGTGGGCAAATATTGGAAGATCCTTCGAAAGAACACTAAGAGTTGGCTGGCATATTTTTAGTGGGGGAAGGCGGCCCCATTTGTCCGGAGTACCGTTA
>JASANF010008525.1:0-27500 GCA_030248245.1 Trissonchulus sp. WLG1_4
ATAAGCAACAAAGTATAGACAGAAAAGGGGGGAGTAACGAATAATGGAAAGGAATAATGGGTGATGCTGTTTCTCTTTATTTCAAATTTGCTTTAATTGTGCAGTAAATATGTTTATAACCGCGCTTATTCTCTTATTTCTGATAAAGTTACGTTTCCCGGCTGCTACAACATTAACGGAAACACAAGTTTAGTAAGAACAATAATTTATTTATTACTTACGTGCTATAAAACATACACGACACAATATCACACCCAAAAACATCAAGCAATCGGTATTTCTAGTCCAATAAAACGGCTGTACATATAAATCGATACTAATTTTAACCACCTGCTTTATGCACAAAATAATTATTATGCCAAAAAATTGCTAGATCCTAAAAAATTACCCGAGCACAAGTATTATGTCACCGAAAGAAAGTTCACAAACACAAAACACTATTCACAAAAAACTTGAATAAATAATCGCACAAAAATAGAGTACATGAATAGTAATCGCACAAACATATAATACATAAATACAACAAATAATGGTTTAAATTAATCAATGAATTAATTAAAAGAAGTTAATGATAATATAAATCTTGATTCCCATAATCTAATTAAGTAGTTTTAGTAAACTTAGTTTTAGTATTTAGTTTTAGTATTTAAGTAAACATTTTGTTTACAATACGTTTGTACGTGACACGATGCATTAAAGCGTGAATCATTACCAAAAATTCCAAATTGAGAAACATTTGTATTAAATACATTGCAACGTTTCTTTGACTTTCATCGAATAGCTATAATTAAAAATTTAGTTTAGTTTAAGTTTAAACTCAATTTTAGCATGTCGAAAAAAATGAGTATGTACACTAAAGTGGTTTTTAAAGCATCATCAACTGTATTTCGACAAATTACATTCACAAATTGCCAATAAAGGTGGACTGCACGAAGATCAGCCGAATTAATTGCACGCTGGGACTCAAGACTGAGCCGAGGCCGTCTCTATGCATTCCCTCTCCACGGTTCAAGAGTACACAAATTATGGGTCTGTGTTCCCTAACTTTGAGACTTCCGATGTACTCTTGCTCGGGTCTACCCCAAGTCACTGCCACTGTCTCCTCTGTGTGGGGGACTGTGCTCTTGGGACTCCCTATTGTGTACTCTTGCCCGGGTCTACCCCGAGTCATTGCCACTGTCTCCTCTGTGTGGGGGACTGTGCTCTTGGGACTCCCTATTGTGTACTCTTGCCCGGGTCTACCCCAAGTCACTGCCACTGCCTCCTCTGTGTGGGGGACTGTCCTCTTGGGACTCCCTATTGTGTACGGGTCTACCCCGAGTCATTGCCACTGTCTCCTCTGTGTGGGGGACTGTGCTCTTGGGACTCCCTATTGTGTACTCTTGCCCGGGTCTACCCCAAGTCACTGCCACTGCCTCCTCTGTGTGGGGGACTGTCCTCTTGGGACTCCCTATTGTGTACGGGTCTACCTCGAGTCATTGCCACTGTCTCCTCTGTGTGGGGGACTGTGCTCTTGGGACTCCCTATTGTGTACTCTTGCCCGGGTCTACCCCAAGTCACTGCCACTGTCTCCTCTGTGTGGGGGACTGTCCTCTTGGGACTCCCTATTGTGTACTCTTGCCCGGGTCTACCCCGAGTCATTGCCACTGTCTCCTCTGTGTGGAGGACTGTGCTCTTGGGACTCCCTATTGTGTACTCTTGCCCGGGTCTACCCCAAGTCACTGCCACTGCCTCCTCCGTGTGGGGGACTGTCCTCTTGGGACTCCCTATTGTGTACGGGTCTACCCCGAGTCATTGCCACTGTCTCCTCTGTGTGGGGGACTGTGCTCTTGGGACTCCCTATTGTGTACTCTTGCCCGGGTCTACCCCAAGTCACTGCCACTGTCTCCTCTGTGTGGGGGACTGTCCTCTTGGGACTCCCTATGTGTACTCTTGCCCGGGTCTACCCCGAGTCATTGCCACTGTCTCCTCTGTGTGGAGGACTGTGCTCTTGGGACTCCCTATTGTGTACTCTTGCCCGGGTCTACCCCGAGTCACTGCCAATGTCCCCTCTGTGTGGGGGACTGTGCTCTTGGGACTCCCTATTGTGTACTCTTGCCCGGGTCTACCCCGAGTCACTGCCACTGTCCCGTCTGTGTGGGGGACTGTGCTCTTGGGGGCCATCGGGGCTGGGGGGTCTGGGGCTGTTGGCGGCTGTGCTGACTTGCCCCTGCTGACACGCCACCTGGTAGAGCGAGTCCACCTTCTGACTGATGTCTTGCAGTTGATCGACCAACTCCTGCTGAATCGACTGCATTTCGTAGACCGCCTTCTGCAGGTGGGACTGGATCTAAAAAAAGAACACACAGCGGCAACAGATTATAGAACCCAACTTAAAATTACCAACGCCAGGTCTAACTCCGTTGTTCAGGCACCCCTTCATCCTTTTACTAATCGCTTCCGCCCCCCCCCCCGTAAGTTTCGCCAGACATCTACAATAGTTACTAGACTCACATTGGTAATATCCACCAAATTTCCAGGAGCAGACGCCTCAGACGACACTTTGCGATGCCCCCACTTGATACGGCGTAATCTATAAAAATTAAGAATATACGGAATCATCCAAAATTGGATTACAGTGTCTGGTAAACTTAGTTTTTATTAAAAAAACTTGGCACACCCAGAAATTAAACCTTCAAACCGATTCCTTTGCCGGCTTAAACGTATCCTCCTACTTATTTTATGTCTCTAGGTCTGTCTTCTAGGCTTAGGAAAGACATATCAGACTAAACGGACTAGACAAGTTAAAATAAGTCAGCTGCTGCTTTTTTAAGCCAAATAAATGAGTTAGCTAGCTACGGCTTCTGCCCTCCCAGCCACAATGGATCTGCAAGATGACACACAGGCACAAGAAGAAAAGAACAAGCGAGTCATCACTAAGCCACCCCCACCAAACTGTCACTCACACGGAGGGTGGGGGTATACTCCCCACTAGAACGAGGAGGTTGGAAGGGGGGAGGGTCCCCAAAACATGGGCAACATTAGGTAATAATGGCACTTGTACTAAAATTTTACAAAATTTTGCTAAAATTACGGTATTTTTAGCCAACCAGGGGGAGCGGGAGGATCCCCAAAATCAGGCCGCAGAGGCCCCCCCAAAACTGTGACCCCGTTACATTAACATGGTGTCACTCACGAATTGGGCGTGCCGGTTCTGCTTGGGGGACTGGTCTGTAGGTTGGGCTGACTGCTGGCCACGGTGACGTCAGTGGCGGGGACAAACTGGCACTCGACCACGATGTCCGCGTCCTGGACGAGACTGGAGGGGGTGTGGGGGTCCCCGGCTGGCGGGGCGTCCGGGGGGGCGTCGAGGGTGAGACAGCTGTCCGTGCTGACCAGGCGGGCGGGCGTGGAGTTGCTGGCCGACGAGTGGACGAACAGGCGTTCCATGTCCTGCCCCGTCACCACCATGCCGCAAACGCTCTCCTCCTCGCCGCCAGACACACTGCCGCTCTCCTAAAAACAAACGGTTGGCTGATCAACTTCAGGCCACGTAAACACAATTGGCAAAAAAGTTAAACTTTTAACTAAAAGTAAAAAAGTTAGGGTTACTTCAAACTTCAACTAAAGGTAGTTGCGTTTTGAGGTTTTTGTGATTTCTATGTTGTCGGGCAGTCCAGTTACAAATGACGCCTGACCACGAATTTTTGGCACAATACTATAGAGGTCAAAATCCCCAGGCATGTCTCTCACTTTTTCAAAATTTCACCTATGGACATTTTTAGAGGGCTTTAATGAAATTAATCAAAAGCTTTTTTGATTTCAACAATACTTTCTTCCCAGAAATAATCGTGCCATTTGGCCACATAGTTTTACCGGAATTGCCTAAGTTACAAAACGATAGGGGCAATGACACCCCACCATAAAAGTAAGCAAAGGTCAGAACAAGCCCCTCTCCCTAAGTAATCCCTCGTCTAATGTCTGATCATTGTACCTCGTCACTAGAGTCGGACTCGGAGGGATCCCGTTGGAGAATGTTGGGGACACTCCCGGAAAATGATCCCGAGCTGACGGCACGACCCTCGTCCGGATCCGACTGGGCGTAGCTGTGCGAGCGGGGACGAAGGACGCCCAGCCAATTGAAGCAGCTCTCCGCTGACTCAGACTACAAAATATATAGCTAGTCAAGAGATTTCGTTCTAGTAACACACTGGCAATCACTATGCTATATAACGAAAGTTGAATTGACAACATATTATATTAAATAAGAAAATAATACACTATTTTTAACGCACGGCGAGTGGACTTGCTTTACTAAAAGCAGCTGATGGTTCGTCAAAAATACAGTATTAGTGTTACTGCTTTCGTTCTCGTAACACAGTTGCATTATAAAACAATCATCCCCCCTCGGTTGTCAAAGATTCAAAAAATCCTACCAAATAACTCATATAAACCAGAGTCCCAGAACCGATTTCGTTCTCGTAACACACAGCCTATATTATAACCACCCTTTAGAAAGTACCAGGGAGTCAATTTCTCCGTCCAAGAAGTCAAATTCCTTGAAAACGGGCGCAAAAGTGGTATCAGTCCCGGAGTCCTGATTCTGGGTGTCCGGCGAGGGCGTGGAGGATTGGTTTTCTCCCACGGTCAACTCCGCGCTGCTGCTGCACGTGCTGGAGTGCCGCTCGCCCTGCAGGTCGTGGCTGGACTGCGAGAAGATCACCTGAAACACACCCTGCTTATATAGCTGCTGATGGCGCTTTCATTCTGGAAACACAGCATAATACATTACATTGCTGACGGCGCTTTCATTCTGGTAACACAGCACAGTACATAGCTGTGGCTTCGCTAACACGCAGACCAATATTATGTTGTAGTTGTCGTCTTGACTCTTGCCCATACACCAGTTGGATAATAATTATATGAAACATCAAGTCAATATTGTTGTAAATTTAACCACAAATTAATCTTAGGTTGAAAGATATAGTATCAGTAATTAATTATAAAATACAATGATGCCGACATTTTGTTTTGGCAATGCAACAGTGCAAAGAAAACTATCAAAATATTGGCAAGCATTCGAAACATGAAAATAAGCGCAATATGAAGCATAGGCCATTTTGAAAGAAATCCCTTGGTCCGAAAAATGAGCTACATAAAGATAAGAAAAACACGTTTAAGCCCTTTAAAGTATAACCAAACAAAATTGATTCAAAAATTGCAAGCGAACAACAAAATTTCTCCAAAAAATTTTCAAAAAAAATTGAAACAACAGATGCCCACACAAAAGTCTACGCCAGATTACCTTGTTGATTGAAGTCTCCTGTAAGCGTAAAATAGTACACTTCAAAATTGAAATAATTTCCAATAATTTAATTTTTAGAAATCATTATTTTTATTAAGTCTTTCGTTCAATTAATATTAAAAAAAACAGAGTCATGTATCATATTTTTTTCAATATTTTTTGTATAATACATTTCAGACAGTTAAGGCATTCAAACATTAACTTACTACCAAGATCAGTAGTACCATTTTTACCCAAGATTACTTAAATTATTTATACCCCCGTTAACCCACCGCGAAAACATTTTCAAGACGCATACTATAAAAAAGTCCTACTTTTTGGAGAAAAACAGTGCAAAATTACATGCGCTAAAAATAAAATAAAAAGGTCCAAACGTACGGATGGACTTTTTGGCAGACCAACACGCAAGCCACTGGCGTTCAGCAAGTTGACCAAATGTTCCCGGACTCGGACCTAAAAAATAAAAATAATTCTACTAATCGGCTTAATCCCAATGCTGCACTTTGATTAGGCAGATGCATGTTTCAAGTTTCTCTGCTGGGTATCGACTTAACGGCCAACAACACCTGAAACTTGCGGTATGCTAGCTAGGGTATTAACGGGCATACGTGGGCAGGTAGCTAAATCAGGGGAAGGATGAGCCACCAGGGGGGGGGATAAGGGTTGTGAAATTTTCCAACTGATTTTACTGTCGTGACTCGTGAGCGCTTTTCAAACATTCTGGGGGGTGCACCTGTGAGGGGGGTTCACAATATTATACAAATGCCTAAATACTCAACCATACAAATAGCAATGATTAATACCTGAGACAGCCAGGGTTTTCGGAGGGTATCGTTAGCCAGGGGAGCTTGTTTCTTCGGCGAAGCTTCGTGCTCAAACTGACCCGACAGTTTCGAGGTTAGCTCACCCAAGTTTACGCTAAACTCCAATGTTCGACCTAAAAATAGCATAGCATAATAAATTAAAAGCTGCTAGCTGTACTCTTGTTTGTGTAATGATTTTTGGTAAATTTGTTGACTGAACGAAACGTCATATTAGCATCAAAATTACGCATCAAAATTACATCAGAGTACGTATAGTATTATGTAGGGATGTCGCGGATGTCACTTTTTTGACATCCGCGAACGCGGATGTCGACTCCTGACATCCGCGCGTGCGGATCTTTTAAGAATACGTTCTAGACAAATTATGAGATGAATTTTTTACCAAAAATCTCTAAAATTACACGTATAAACAAGATTGAGACTTAAACGAGATACACCAAACTATATAAAAGGTCCGTATTCCTATTTCATATTTTGTTCCTCTTGCGCCGCCATTGACAGTTTGTTTTAAACACTATTGGTTAACCTTATGCCAACCCAAAGGCAAAGGCTTGACCCTCTGGCTACTTGCTGCTGTGTATATAATAGTTATTGGTGCATGTATATACTTCAAATTACAATGTTTCAAAATGCTAAATCTACTATGTACATAAATTAAACTGGTAAACAACTGATACTGATTGATTACAAACTCAGCAGGCTGGTTTCACAATAATGCAGAACTCAGTTCTATTATGCGTCAGCATACTTGAGTATATATCAGATTTTGTGAATTGTAGTCAACGTAACGTTAGAAAAACAAGCACTTTTGTTGACGAGCGTGCATATATCACATGACAACAATAAGTATATATTATTTTACCGTATCGGTAAAATTAAGCGCGGCAAGCACCAAGACTTTTTGTCCGTAGTCCTTCTAATTTCTGATACAGATTACACATGTTACGCAGAGTTTCATCATTATTCTAGTCCAAATGTTTGTATCACAAGACTGGAAATTTTGCACTACTAAAAATCTGTTCGACGATTACGTTTTACATATGTGTGAGTACATAGAATTTAAGACTGTTAAAACAGTCGATATTGTTATCGATTGATAAATGTCGACTGTCAACATGTCATTGTCGTTTATTATGGGGAGACACGCACACACACGCACAACCACTTATCACACACACACAGACAGACACACACAGCGTCGCACACAAAACGCGCATGATCCAGGCAGTCATTGCTGCATGCTTCAGTGATGCACTGAAACTGAGCATGATTTACATGCATTTTCAGTTTCAGTGCATTAACTGAAATTAGTATGCACGGCCGCTGAGGCGACCGCGCAAAAATGCAAATTTTGAGCACCGATGGGGATTAAAATCATGAGGATGACGTTTCAATACACTCCTGCAAGAGCTAATATACGTGTATACATGCACGAAAAAAACAGAATTGCGCCTGATTGTAGACATATTTTGTAGTGGCATCTCCCAAATCTACAACATCCGCACATCCGCATTACATTTTTGCGGATGCGGATGTCAAAACGTTGCGGACCATCCGCGGATGCGGATGCGGATATCCGCGACATCCCTAGTATTATGATACACCACCTATCAGTCTATAAATACAAAAATAAATACATTACATACTGTGAAGTAACGCAACAGCATAGAATAGGTAGTTTGAGAACATTTGAGAATAGCTCAACTGGTAGAGCGCTACACACGGTAGACTTATTTCTCTATCCCTCAGTGGTTCGAGTCCCCGGGCATACCGGGTAATTCCCTGCGATTGGTGGGGTCGTTGGGATCGGGACTGGGTACCCGGTCGAGGGCCGAGACGGCGGCGGCGGTGGGCATCGACAGGGTGGAGGATCGAGTCACGGCTAGTTTCAAAATCTTGGCCGCTTCACGCCAATAGGACGAGTGCAGAAAGCGCACCACCTGCAGATTAGACAACCTTACAGTGAGGCTGCAAACTGAGAATTACATAACTCTATTGTGGTCTGTGGTGTAGAGGTTAGCACACGCGTATATGACGACAAGTTCGGATTTGATGAATCGCTACTTCCGTGCGTTGCTTTCATAATTACTTATTTCATAAATTCACATTTTATAGCTCCGATTCTTAGCTATTAAAATAACAAGCATAGATGGGTGTGAGGGGGCATGTTTGCCCCCAACCTGACCCCGCTCCCCGACTCCTCAGAAAGGTCAGCTCCCCCAAATCGGTTATTACCCTAAATTCGCGGATTTGGGCAAATTCAGGAGAAATTCGCGTAGCATCCCCCCGCATTTCCTTAGCTGCTCATGTGTGGAAAAACAAGCACCACCAATTAAGATATTATTACAGAATTATACTACAGAATCTATACAACATCATAGACTGTGGGCCAATTCCTTTACCAGATTAAACGGACTGGACTTATTTTAGTCCGAGGTTTAGAAATGGCAAATCGGGTTAAACGAACTAAACGAGTTAAAATAAGTCAGCAGCTTAATTTTAGTCTGATCGCATTCCAAAACTACCACTGGACTAAACGGATTTAGCATGCACGTTAACGTTAGCGTGCATAAATAAGTCCGCTTAGTCCGATTAAAAAGCAGCGCACTTAGCTTAAGGGGGTAATTGCGTTTTTAGGTGTTTTTTTGAAAAGCCATAGCTCAGCGTTCACAAATTCAAATCACAAGCGGTCTTTTGCATTAGATAGAACAATATCTTTTCTAAATGTATGCCATGCATTGAAATTTAACCTGTGATTTTGTTTTCAGTATAAGCGACTAAAGAAAGGTCCTTTCCAAAATTTTACAATTTTTTACAAAAAGTTTGCGCCACAGCTCTGGATCATACGATTACCTGTTAGGGCTGAAAGTTGGTAAGGTTTTTGACATGTTTAAAATCCCCAGGCATGTCCCCCACTTTTTTAATAACTAGTCATTTCACTGAGAAAATAGCTGATAAGCAAACGCACCGAAAATGTACGATATTTTCTTGTAATTAAAACCCTCTAAAAACGTCCACAGGTGAAATTTCAAAAAAGTGAGAGACATGCCTGGGGATTTTGACCTTTACAGTACTGTCCCAAAAATTTATGATCAGGCGTCACTTATAACTTGAGTACTGGTGGTGCAAAGTTTACATAGAAATCACAAAAACCTCGAAAACGCAACTACCACCTTAAGTCCGTTAAATCCGGAGGCTTTGGAATGGCATTTTTCAACATAATTTTAAAACCGTTTTGTCACATTAAAATTACCCCTTTTAATCCGGTAAAGGAATAGGCCCTAAGTTCATTGAATAGCCGTACCGTTTTGAGACAGTCAGCGCTGACATTGGTCGAGCTGGTGTTCTGGAAGTCCAGATTGGCGAACAGATAGTAGAGAATCTGCAGGATGGGCTCCTGGATGATGCTCGGGCCTTTGTCCAGCATCTCGCTCAAGAGGGCCATCATTTTGAACGGAATCACGCCTCAAATCGACAAACACAAACTCACACATTTATGAGGGGGACTCCCTCCAAACTCGAGAAACCGGAGCGGAGGATCCCCACAACATGGGCAAAATTGCGCGAAAAAGGAACCAGAAGTACCAACTAAATGGTAATCACGCACGGGGGACGGTTAGCCTTCGTAGTTGCGAAAATGCAATACACAAACCCCTGTCACCTTCTCACATAATATTGCAGCTGTGCATGGTACCCATTTACCGACCCTAAGCATTTACCCAGTTTCTCAACCTCGACTGCTAATCCGTTTATCTCGATGCATATGGGCTATCAATCAACCAACCGACCCTACGGTGAAGTACTTCCGGGTTTCCAACTAAAATTATAGCTTTCGTTAACAATTCCGACTTTAAACACTGTATATTATACTATTCACTCAGCTATACTATAGAAAAGGACAGGGACAAGAGCAAGGCGGAGTGTGAGCCACTGACCAGGATAGGTGTCAGTGAGGTATTTGACGACGCATCTGATCCACTGGCCCGCCTCCTTGCTGAAGGCCCGGCGGCTGTACAGCTTCATGACGGTGGACAGGTGCTCCAGGGGACTGTCGCCCATCGTGCCGCAGCTAGAGCCCGTGCCTACAACAACACACCAAGAGTACACCCAACAGTGGCACAAACAGGGCACCAAGAGTACATAATGTATCAGGCCAAAGAGAAGAGTTAAGTGTCGCTCAAATAGGGCATCAAGAGCAGAGATACACGGGGTGACTCGGCGAGGGAGGGTGTGCCCGACCCCTGGCGGAAGGGGTGGGTGGTCCCTAGTTCTGACCATTTTTCGGTGACAGCCGAAAATTTTTCAGAATTTTTCGATTTTCAACTAATTTTTGGGCTACTTTTTTCGCCGCGGGAGAAAATTTTTTACACTTTTTCAACTTTTTACGCATTTTTGGGGCACTTTCTTGGCCATCAGAGGCGGGGTGGGGGGGTTGAGGGGGGGTGCCGGATGTCTGAGGGGGGGGGGGGAGGTGCCAACCTCCCTCAGGGGGGGGGGTGGATAACCCCCTTATGTGCATCTCTTATTAAGAGTACATAATGGTGCCTCAGAGACGACAAAGAGCACGTACCAGCGGCTCAAACAGTGCATCAAGAGTACAAAATGTATCAGGTAAACTAAAAACGCAATATAAATCATGTCTTATAATCATAATATGATTAATAATCTTACAACATATCTTAAAGTATCTTAACCACATCGAGAGGCAAAACAATGTGTCAAACACATCAAGAGTAGGCAAAAAGGTAATCAAACACATCAAGAGTACATAACGGTTTCTCAAAGACATCAAGAGTACACAACAGTTTCTCAAACACATCAACATTCTTCTACACTATAACTCTAGCTCCAATACGGACCAGTGTTTGGTTCGGTGGTCTTTGGGAGGCGGTCGATTTCGTCGGCGCAGCGCTGGGCGATGTTCTCGGCGGCGATGACGCAGAGCTTGGTGGGGTCCTCGTGGTGCAACACCATGTAGGGCAGCAGGGCCGTGGCGGTCAGGGCGAAGCCGGTGCTCTGGCCGGGGTCGATCATGTCCGAGTCCAGTAGCAGCACCAGCTTGCACAGCACTTGTAGGCTCAGGTCCAACGCACCGTTCATGGTCACACCTGCAAATCATACATGTAACGGGGTCAACATTTTGGCGATCTTAAAGCCGGTCACAACTGTCACAACTGTCGCATCTGTCACAACTGTCACAATTGTCACAACTGTCACATAGTATGTCTCAACTTTTGGCCTCTTACTTATGTATTATCCCGATCACCCACTTTAGTGTAGTAATTTTTGCGATCACCCACTTGAAAAAGGCAAAATTTTGGGGGGCCTCCTGCCCTGATCCACCAAAAATACCCTACATTTTGCAAAATTTTAAAAAAATTTCGCAAAAAAGGCCATTTCTTCTAAATTTTGCCCAAATTTTGAGGACACTCCCCCCCGGCCCTCGATTTTGAGGGGGGGGGGGTTCCCACAACCCCCCCCTCATACGTGTAATGGACCAATCATTAAGGAGATCTCCCTTCTAGTGCCTGTGAATGCTGGCGAGTAAAATGCGCTATATGAGCTATTGAGCTAGTAACTGACGGAGTGTACGGTGGTTATTGTTTCCTGGGCCTAAACCTAAGCCCGAGACAAAGCCTGAGCCTACACGTGAGCCCAAACCGAAGTCCCAAAAACCATGAGCCAATCAATGAAGAGATGTGCTAAAGATAGCGAGCGTTCACAGGAAATAGAAATAACGGCATGTAAAAGGGGAGATAGGAGAACTGGGGAAACGCTTTCCCTCCAAAAAGAGGGTCCGGGAGGGAGAGTCCCTAAAATCCTTTTTTCTAAAATTTCGTAAAATTCATGGTGTTTTCGGTCGATCAAGTTCAAGGTAATGTCCTTAAAAGTAGACCTGAGAGGCCCCTCAAAATTTTTACCCCACTACATGTATATTGTGTGGCAGTAATAATTTCGTACACCAGAGTTTTTTGTAGGCTCATACCGCTAAAAAACATCCATACTAACAAAATATGCACACTCCCTACTCTTTCTCAGTAACACACCCAACGCATATTATTCCAAAAAACCATTAAAAAACCACTGATCCCAGACCTTTTAGCAGCAGGGACAGAATCCCGGGAAACTGAGGCCAGCCTAGCTGCTGCACCATCCGGCTGAATCGATCTAGACATTCCTGGCGTTCCTGGGGCGCCAGGTTGATGATTTTTTCCACCAGTCGGAGCGCCAGCAGGAATTCGTGCTCGAAGTCCGAGTCCAGGAGGGAGACGGCAATCCAGAGGAGCTGGGACAGCATGGCTATGTGCTCGTCGTCATCCTCGGACTTAAGGGCCTGGGCGCTCTTGGATCTGGGCAGGGCGGGCAGCCCGGAGCAGTCCCCGGACACGCTGCCCGACGTATGTCTGGCCTCCCGGCGCTCCAGGACACTGTAGGCTGAGCTACGCTTGGCGCTGGTGGCGCCCGGGGTCACCGAGCAGCTGGTGCTGCGGGCATGCGTTGGACTGCGGCTCACGGAACCCTGCATGCCATCGGCTGAAAATGAAAAAATATAATGTGAATGCTACAGTACTGTGCAAAAAAGTTCTCTGTTCGTCGGCATACGACGAGTTTCATCCGTCGAGAAAAATAACCAAGGTTGGCCGGAAAGTGACGAACAAACTTTTTTAAAAAGTGATCCAAAACACATTTTCAATGTAAAAAAGTAAAAAAATTGAAAATTTTTTGTTCGTCACTGTCCGCTCACCGTTCGTCTTTTCGCGAAGGATGATGAAGCTCGTCGTACGCCGACGAACAGGGAACTTTTATACGCACAGTACTGTAACTTTACTGGTTGCCTTCACCTCCAGGCCCGTAGAGGTTGCATGGGATTTCAAATAAGTTCCACACATTAGTGACTGTAGATTGCGCCAGTAGAAGTTGTGTGGGAAACAGGTTTCTTGCACGCTTAGGGACAAAGAAGTAAGGACAAGGACAAGTTTGAACCAGTTTTGGGGGGGATCATCGGCCCAAGTGAGCTTTATCTCGCAAACTCTTCCACTCTTTACTGGTAAAGCCTAATCTGGTAAAACCTCAAAGTAAAACACCTGCACATCTAATCTAAAAAAACTTTTCCTCAAACATTCAACACGTCATATTTTAAGTAAAAAAATTTAAAAAATCACCTGCGATTTGATCCTGCGGGCTATAGGCCGCCGTGACCGGTTCGTGTTCGGCCAGTTCCAGTTGCAGCACACTGGCGTCCAGAGTCAGCATAATCTCGGTCACATATCCTTGCATTTCCTCTCCCTGCTCCGACACAGTCTCGACCAGTCGAGACAAAATGTCCGACAGCATTTGCGAGCGAATGGGCACGTGTAGGGCTCGAAAGATTTCAAAGGATCGACCCGCATAGTGTCGACTGCTGCAGGAGAGCGCAACATGCAGCGCCGTTTGCGCCCAACGGTCGGCTAAGTGGGCCGCCGGAACCAGATCGTTGATTAGGCGAACCAGGTGAGACACAAAACAGGTCAATTGCTGCACACTGGCCGCTCGCCACGACTTGGCCGTGATGTCCTCCCATTGCCAGAGGGGTTTCTTGCGATTAGTCGAACCCCCACTAGACGACAGACAATTGATCAGCGCTGTAGCCAGCTCCGGGATCGAGTCAAATCGAGCCGTGTACGCGTCTTTGGTCAGAATCAGCTGGGCGTTCAGATTGGCGGCCAGCGTTTTGGCACTCAGGACCGAGTGTCTATTAACTGCACTGGCAGTAGTGCTCGTGCTGGTGCCATAGGAGCCAGCTGTACTGGCATACTCGCTGCAAACCGACATACTGGTGCTTCGATTGGAGGGCGCTATCTCTGGATGGCTTTCGTTGGACAAAGCTAGACTATGCGATATCAGCACTTTAGCCAGAGCCCGTAGTGAGCTGGAATTACGAACATTGCCCACAATCAGTCGGATAATGGTCAGTCGACAATGTTCGTGGACCAAGTCCCGGGAATGATCCAGTCCCAGCACGGAAATATGCAAGAGCAGGGGCAAGTGTATGCTCCAGTCAATGTCCACGTCCGAGAGCAATAGATCCGTCAGCAGGGCAAGAGCAACATAGCATCGGTGCACCATGAGCACAGGCTCAGTGCTGGCCGGCAGCTGGTCGCTCAGTGGGCAATAGTAGCCTCCGTAGGCCGGCATGGGCAACTGAAAGGGCTGGCTGTGCTCTTTGTGCGTGACGGGGGCGGAGCCTAGACCCAGCGTTTCATTGGCTTCCAGGATCACGTGACCCCCGCCCACGCCGCACGCCCCCACCTCCCGGAATCGAGCATTCATCACGTCTGCCTTCAACGTGACCAGACTGGCCATTGACGCGGAGGGGGCCAGACTATTGCACTCTTCGGCTGCCTCCAGGATTTCCTGCAACCCAGCCCCCCCTCCGCTAATGGCCGTGGCAGCCTCGTCACTCATCTGAGTGCTATGGCGCTTAGTATGAATGGTATCGCCCCCTCCGGCGCTCGGCTGGCCAGCTAGCCCAGATGCTGGCTCCAAGCTCAGCCCAGATCCGGTTCCGGGAGCTCCGGGACTATTGCTATCATCTCCGGTTCCGGGATAATTATTATCCAGCTCCCCCCCGGGGCCGGCCCCTCGAATCCACCGATAGCAGGGGGCCACATCCGTCCGTTCCAGGGGGCAGCGCCAAGGATCGATAATTTGCAGATCACAAACGATTTCGCTGACAAATCGTTCCGGATTTTGTCGGGCCAGAAACACCGCTATGCGCTTGGCGTGCGGCAGAACCGTTTCCGGCGCTAACACGGACATGATGGCCAAATATCGCATGATAACGGCCATGTTTTGAGGCCAATAGGCCACCAGGGCTCCCCACAGAGCTTCGATGGGCCTGGAATGCTCACTGCTAAACTTAATGGTCAAATAGAGCAGATTATTCATTACTAGCTCAGAAGCAGGGGCCGAGCCCCATCCTTCGCCTTTCAGAACGCGTCTGGCCAAAGCCTGTGATTCCGTGATTTTGGCCGACAACGAGAGGGTGGGCGTAGGCCGGGCCTCTAGATTCGGATCGACCAGTTCAATGTTGTGCAACCAGGGCAGCAGAAATTGCAACAGGGCCGTTCGACTGGCCGTCCGGGCTGTCTGAAATCGATGCGTAATCTCCGAGATCATCGGCAGGGTGAGCTCTGGGTGGGTCTCGGCCAGCTGCTGAGACAGGTAGACGTTGGATTTGCACAGCGTTGCCTCCAGACCACCCTCGTGATCGTTGGGCACCGAATTTGATTGGCTATAGACGGGCGGCTGAGTCTGATTGGCCGCTGGCTCGGAACTGATCGACTCGCATCGTTCGCCAAAGGCCGTCGAGTCGTCGCCAAAAAAGCGCTGCTCCAGCAACTGCAGTAGTTCGCTGGCAATCTGCTGGGTATCGGTAGCCGTGGAGAATCCACAATACATCAGCGTCAGGGTGAGTACGGCCACCAAATCGCACGGGTACTCGCGGATGGCAAAAACGGCCGCCAGCGCTCGAAAGCATTTGTCAGCTACGCTCGGCGACCCCGTGTAGCATCGATCAATCAGCCAATCCAGCAGGCCGTTGCTGTCCGGATTGAATTCCAACAGCAGCACTAGAAACTGTTCGATCAGAGTGGAGATTTGTTTGGAGGGGGATAGGAGTAGATTGTCCAGCCAGGGATACAGGGCCCCCTCTTCGGCGATTATTTGCGGATCAAAAATGCAGCCCCCGCACAGCACAGCGCACATGGCGTTGACGGAAAAGTACTCCAGCCCCGAAACGATGTAGTTGGCTCGATCTCGCGAGGATCTTCTTTCGGCCGACAAGCCAAAACGCCCGCTCCACGAGGCAAACAAATAGAACAGCGAGCTACGCAACTCTTTGCCCAATAGATTCTGTCGTCTCTCGGCCGGAAATCGACCAATCAGCGTCGAGACCAGTTTGGCAAAGTGCAGTCGCATGGAGTGCAACAGCGTGGGATCGCGATCCTGTTCAGAGTCCAAATGTTGTCGTGTGTGATCGATGAAATCGATGTATTGAATTTTCAGCTCCCCAGAATCCACGTCGATCCCAGAGTTTAGCGTGCCACGGTGTACGGCCACTTCGAATAGGCGGATCAGTTGTAGGCGCAACAAGTCGCGTCGTTTTCGACGTCTGACGTTTTCCTGTTTTCTCTCGGCGGCTTCGCGCAGAAATGCGGTCAGCTCTTCCAAGAGGCAATCTAGAGCGGCCGGATTCACACTGCCCAAGCCCAGAACCACGGAATCGCGCATATCGGTCATTTCGGAACGCAACAGCGGCACCACCAGCTTGAACAAATTGCTGGCGGACACATTGGCCAGTCGGGGAATACGCACTTCGGAAACTGGGCCCCCGGCGCTACTGGTTGCGCCCCCACTTGCGGGCCCACTGTCAGCGCTCAGAAACTGATGCAAGGCGCTGTGGTGTTCACTGGGGACGCTCGCCGTGCAGCCCTGATTTTGCAGGGTATCTGGGGAGGCGGATCGTGCTATGGGGGGCACCGAATTAAGGGCCGGGGGCGCCACCCCGCAAGCGAATACCAGATACTTCTGCCAGAGGCTCAGATAGGTGGACTGATTCAGCTCTCCGCCACACTGACTGGCCGTTGCTCGCGATTTGCTGGATCGCAACAGGGAGGCTCGAGTATCGTTCTGCGGATTGTTCGGGTCGATGAAGGCAAACACGGCCGTCATGCGGGAATGGGCCGCGGGCCAGGCGTAGGCCAGGGCGGTGGGGCACTGAGCTGGCAAAAATCTGGGCTCCAGAAACCCAGACAGAGCCGAGGCCCAGGCATCCCATTGCAAATACTCGTTGCCCAGATCAGCGTTCACCAGACTGGCGTCGGCCTCCAGGGCGGGCACCTTTTCCGACAGCCAGGAAAAATCACAGCTCGGCCAATTGCTCTAGAAAAATCAGAATAAATTTAGTTTACTTAAAAAAATAACTCAGTAACTACTAAAAAACTCTGTTCACGAAGTTAGATATTTATCTAAATTAGATCAACTTTACCAGAATAAACTGTTATAGAATAAAAACGTTTACCAAATTCTAGAAAAGTTGGCACGTAACATCTTGAGCCAAATTCTAATGAACTACTCAAATTTATAAAAAGGCTGTTAAGCTTGATGCACAAGTAACCGAACAATTCTTACACACTTAATAGTTGAATTAATACTTTGAACTTAATACTTTAAAGATGCAACCCTCAGAAGGGCATTGAAGCTAATAAACTTAACCTAATCCCCTTAATTCGCACGGATTAATACCTTCTCAGCACTAGCAACATGGGGAATATATCGTTCCATGACATACGCACTCGTCGAGTCCAAAACATCGATGGCTGGTTTCTCATAGCCCTGAAACACGAATCCATCTCAAGCATGATCAATCGAAAAGCATACTGAGTTGATCAAAAAAATCTTAAAAATAGTCGATGACTGAGCAACAATAAAAGTCAACAATCAACAACAACAGTTAATCAACAATAAAAAATAAACAACGCATAAGTAATCATACATGTACACGGGGCCTTAGTATAATATATACGGTAGCGTTTGTCCCGGAATATTAGAATGAAAAAAAACAAAGCTTGTCCCGACGTCTGTAACTCACGAAAACGCTAAATTTTGCGTAAAAAAATGCTTGTATAAAAAATTAAAATGTTAATGCTCAATTATGACATTCCTTGACATCGCTTTTTGCTCATTTACAGCCATCTTTGGCAAACTTTGCGTTCCGGGGCATTTGTTTCTTAGCCTCAAGGACGTGTGTCATGTCCCGCCTGTCAATTAATTATTAATTTTGGTTGGGGGGGGGTCAATTAATCTTAATCTCCCACCTCCTGCGCACAGAGCATGGGCAGTATGCTCTTGATTTCCCTGAGCAGTGTGACGGCCGTGCGGCGGGGATAGGCCCGTCCCTGGCAGAGCATGGTCAGCGCCAGTCCCTCCACGCAGTGCAGCACCAGGGCGCACGACTCGGAGCGCAGCACCGGCGCCACCTGCACTGTCGCAGCACTGGCCAGACTTAGCACGCCCACCGACGCCGACATCGTCGCCGCATCCAACAGACTGCTCGCCGACTCCTGAAATACACTTATAATCCCTTTAATCCGCTTAATCGGGTTAATCTGATGAGTTAACAATGCCACGACCGACTCCTGAAAGCAGTCACTCTAATCCCTTTAATCTGACTTACTCCTGAAATCACTCTAACCCCGCTAATCCTTTAAATCCCCCATTAATCTCTTCAACCCCCATTAATCTCGCTTATCCGTTTAATCCCACACTAATCCCTTAAATCCAACCTAATCTCTATAATCCCTTTAATCTCCACAAATCCCGCTATCCCTTTAATCCTATCCATTTTAGTCTGTTTAATCTGACGAATTAACAATAATGGCCGACTCTTTAAAGCATTATCATTTTAATTCATAAAAAATCTTGACAAAACTACACGAACTAAACTTTTAGCGCACAAAGTTTTTATCAGACCTTACGGATAAACTGCCCATTGACCATGTTCTACCTAAAGCGTGCGCAATGAATCTAGTTTAACGATAGCTTAGGGCCTATTCCTTTACCGGATTAAACGGACTGGACTTATTTTAGTCCCAGGTTTTGGAATGACAAATCGGACTAAACGGACTAAACGAGTTGAAATAAGTCAGTGGTTTAATTTTAGTCTGACCCCATTGCAAAACTACCACTGGACTAAGCGGACTTATGCACGCTTAACATTAGCGTGCATAGTTAAGTCCGTTTAGTCCGATTAAAAAGCAGCGCGCTAGAAATTAAGTCCGTTTAATCCGGAGGTTTCGGAATGGCATTTTTAAGCTTAATTTTTAAACCGTTTAGTCCGATTACAATTAACCCTTTAATCCGGTAAAGGAATAGGCCCTTAGTTTGTGTTTACAATGTTTTCTTGTCAAGCAAAATATTAATATCCATATTCAGCATCAAAAATATGCGTAAACTTCAATGCTACTAAAGGCATTACAGTGTTACAGACAGAGTTTCCCCTTTGACAAGCCGCAGAACTGTAAAAGCTCAGGACAGATCAGGGCCCCGTTTCAATAAACTCACAGGCCCACAATTGTGAGATTTGTTAGTGCTAAATCAGGTGATTCGTAATGAATACACGTAGAATTTCATTACGAATCACCTGATTATGCAGCCAAAAAAAAAAATTAATCCGCCAAACCTAACCCTTTTAACCCAACTAATCCCCTACCCGTCGTGCAATATGCCCGCTGGTCTGTATAGCATTTTTCCAGCTCCGAACCAACTGCAACAGCATGGTCAAAGAGCTATCCAACAGCTGTGAATATGAGTCGGGAATTTCTTTCACAATCAGCTGTAGGAAGCCTACAACCAAAAAAGTAACTATAAAACCACTATTGGATATTTTTTCCATTATTGTAATTTATTAAACTATACCGTTTGGAAGTTAGTTTACTTGAATTAGTTGCTTTAGTTTAGGAAAATTATAGATAAAGAAAAAATAAATCTACACAAGCTGTTTAGAAATCACTAATAACAAAATGGTGGGCCAACTGAAAAGCTCAATTATTGTACTGGCGAGTCGAAAGCTCTTGTGTTAAAGCTAGCTGAACATTTTTGACAATCGAAGTCAGGGCAGTGTCTCACTCTTCTTCTATCATTCAGAAACAAGACAAAAAAATTTTAGACAAAAATGAAGCCAGGCAATTTTACCGTAAACGACATCTTCTCTCCAGTCAGAGCATTCCACTACGAAATTCTGCAACGTCTGACAGGCAAGACTGAAAACAGACAAAAAACTAATTATTTTCCACAAAAAAGCATGAAACTGAACTGCAATGAATCATGGCCCTGAAATTGTTTTATTACATGCCTCAGCGACCCATGTTGTAAACCCCCCCCCCAGATCAGATTTGAGAATCCTGGACAAGTATTTCCTTTCAAGACTTGACCTATCGGACAAGCTCCCTTTCTTGCTGCAGAAATAATGGAGCCCGGAAACCCAGAACTTGCTATGGACAACTATAAAGTGCTAAAAAATGAGCGAAACGTGAACAATTTTCAAAAAAAGGTGGCGAAAAAAAATTAAATATTTTTTCTGTGTTTTTGTCTTGACCAAGTCCCCAGAATGACACCTCGTGTCCATGTATCTGCACATTCTCACTACATCGTTCAGCGGTCTTGTTCCAGCCGTACAGAAAGGAAGAATATGACAATTTCTATGGTCACTATAATTTCTCAAGAAAGTGACATCACACTGCAGTTACCAAGAGTTATGCAATAGCAAAAGTAGTGCAAAACGCTTTTACAGGATCGGATTGTGGCGTGATAATTTCGTAATTTTGCCTGCTGAATGGACAAACGGCTGTAAGTATGAATGGAATTCATACTCTTCCTTGTCCCTATCATGTTGTCCTTAAGCAAATCCAAGAAAACTGCCGGCCAAATAAGCCAACTTTTTTGCATGAATAAAGTTGGGGTCACTTGCAGACTGTATGCAAAAAAATTAGCTGAAACGCTTATGTCAATTTTTCACAGCAGCTGACCAAAATTTGTCCTTCTACCTGTCCCTTTAAGGACAATGGTGTGAACCGGGCTTTAGTAAACCATGGCTTACGCTTTCAGCTCTTCGTCCAGATGAATGGTCAGTCGACACAACAGCTCGATCAAGTCTTGTCTCGACATTCCATCCGGCATAACCCGGGGCAGGGCGGCGATGCAGGTCCGGAACAGATCCAGCTTGGGCTTGCGCTCGCCGCTGAAATACCAACAAAAGGTCAGCGTATTCAGATAGAACTAGTCTGATTCAGACAAAACTAGTCTTATTCAGACAAAATTAGTCTCATTCAGACAAAACTAGTCTCATTCAGACAAAATTAGTCTTCTTCAGACAAAACTAGTCTTATTCAGACAAAACTAGTCTTATTCGGACAAAACTGGTCTTATTCAAAGAAAACTAGTCTGAATAGACATTTTAATGCAATACCAACAGCAAGTCAGCATATTCACACAAAACTAGTCTTCTTCAGACAAAACTAGTCTTCTTCAGACAAAACTAGTCTTATTCAGACAAAACTGGTCTTATTCAGACAAAACTAGTCTGAATAGACATTATAATGCAATACCAACAGCAAGTCAGCATATTCACACAAAACTAGTCTTATTCAGACAAAACTAGTCTTATTCGGACAAAACTAGTCTGATTCAGACATTCTAATGCAATAACAACAACAGGTCAGCGTATTCAGACAAAACAAGTCCAGTTGAGACATTCTGAAATAAGCATGGTCTTAATCACACCACAACAGCACCAGATCACGTGACTTCCAGGGTTTTACAATAAAATTTCCTTTGGCGTTGTTGTTTTCTGGTTGAATGAGGAATTTTATGGTACTAGCCGGAAAACTGTAAATCTTAATTTATGGCATCTAGCACCTTCCATTATTGCTTTGTCCGATGGCACACCTAAATGTATGCAACTCACAAACAAAAGCATCGATTTCGTTCTGGTAACACACAATGCCGTATAAAGCTAACCCCAGCAGCTCCTCGGGTTCTTTTCCAGAGTTCTGCGGCAGCGTCATCAGTAGCGGTCGACCGACTTGCAGGTCGAGCGCTCGAATGATTCCGTCCAGCGACCGCCGACACGGAGCGTAGTAGCCCTCGAGCCCGATCGTACGGGCTACCTCCACTGTCAACGGCTGAAACACGATTCCATAATTCTTGCTAATATGGGTATCTAAAAAATATTTCTTAAAAAAATTGAGAATACTAATAATTATACGCATACTTGAAAAATATTGCTAAGTAAGCGTAATATTAATACCACTGTAAAGCTAAAAAGAACTGATCCCCAGGGATAGGGAAAGATTTTTTAAGATAAGGAAGAAAGTTTTCAATCCTCAAAAATCGACAAGGTAAAAGATAAATCTAAGATTTTTTAAACGGAAATTTGGCTTCCACCAAACCTCAACGGAAATTTGGCTCAAACCTTCGACCTCCAACTAACCTTGGTCAAAAAAGTCTTCTTAACCCGCAGCGTATTGCCCGAGGGCAACACAGCGATAGTTCTAGGCATGGGCGGTGCGCCCTCCCGTTGCTGTAGACTGTCCGCCACCACCAACAAAGCCCGCAGGCCTATGTTCATTCGTTCAGGATGAATGGTGCGGATCGGTCGACCCACGCTCAGCAAATCGAAGATCACCTCGCGAAAGGCAAAATCCAAACGTTCTTGGCCGATGAAATGAATGATTTTCACGAATATATTTAGCGGCGCATCGCGTGGTATGATGTTTTTGCTGCCCTTGGGAAACAGACTGTGCACTATGCTCTGCAGACGACTGTGGGTGGCCGTGTTGCTTTCACACTTGATGCGAATAACGTACACCCTGAAATAAAAAAAAATGCTGATTCGCATAAGATGAATGCATAGTTCATAATTTATTGTCTCAAAAAAATTATGGTTAAAATTACACAAGAGGGCACAAGTGCAGTCAAAATATCTCTACAAAACCGTCTCAGATTAGATCGGACGTGGGAAGGAGAATTTTCCTCACCCACCCAAACAAGTACATCACCTCTGTTCTAATGGGCACCTCATGTTCTGAAGTTAGCTGACAACGCCAAAATCGGCGGTTGATCACGACGGAAAAACAACTGGAAAAGCTACTCCACCCCCCCCCCAGCATATTTTACTGCCTCCACAAAAAGCCACCCACCAGACAAGCCGATAGAGTGACTCCAGGGCGACTCTGGACATTTTGGAGTCTTTGTGTTTGAGGTTGGACAAGCACATGGCCAGAAAATAGTGCCAGTTGGACAGGAAGAAGGTCTTCTGGCTGATGCACAGCAGGCAGGTGAGGAGGGGGAAGAAGGCCTGAAACATAGCCATAATAATAATATGCAAATTAGCTAGAAATATGCAAATTAGGTTGGATTATGCAAATTAGGTTGGAATATGTAAATTGAGATATACAGATCAACAACTGGCATATTTTTAGTGGGGGGGCTGGGGAGTCCCCCATTTTGGTCGCCCCCCCCCCCCACAGCCCGAAATTTTTTTCCGAAAGGACGTTTTAGCGACTTTTTAACAGTAGTGAATGTCGCCTTGGTAGAGTTTTCGGGTCCTTTTTCGTTAAACTTGGTATCAGTGTAGCTATTATAACGTATAAAAACGTAACATTTAAAGCATAAGAACCATTTTTTCACCTAAAAATAGTGTTTTATCGTGAATTTTGTGTTCCCCCCGCCATTTTGGTCGCCGCCCCCCCCCCTCCCATCCATGTGGGGGGGCTGCCCCCACCCCCATAAAATTTGGCCAAATATGCCAGAACAAGAAAATATGAATTAGCTAAAAACCCTCAAAATAAAATGTGTGCAAACTTTTATTAAAAATTATGCAAATTGGGGGGGTTATTCCAGTCTGAAACATGTACGGAATGGTGTTATATGATTGCACCTTATGCAGTTTGTACATGAAATCGATAAAAATGATGATTAAAATCGGACATTATGCAAATTAAACATATTACATTAATGCTAATTTAGACAACATAAGTCAGAAAATGATAATATAGTACACGAGGAGTTATCATCCAAAATTCTACTAAATCAGAACTTAAACTAATCCTTTTTCAAATCAGATCTACACACTTATCCGAACCCAGCTTACCAATCGATGTTTATTCTTATTGGCCAAGTCCAGCGTGTGCGCGTACAATTGTTCCACAAACGTCTTCAACACGGGCACATTTACTTCCGTTTTAACACTCTGAAATAAAAAATTAATGATAGTTATTAAAACTTCTAAAAGTATCCATTACTGCTGCAAAACTGTAGCTGAACCTTGCAGGCTACAGGTATACAAAGTCTTAACTCCAGTCTTAATATACGCAGCCTATAACCTTAAACTTGAGATCTAAAAAAATAGGCATAGTATTTTGGGTTTTTAAGCTCGGTCCTAATCATGGGTAAAAACATCTACTTGCTGGTTTTTTTACAAAATGCTGAGTTGTTCAACGAGGATGATTTCTCAAAATGGTATGTATATTCATAAAAAAAAACCAAAAATGATACAAATATACGTTCATTTATCTCCTTATTTTTAAACAATTTCAAAGAGTCAAAAAGAAAAACCAATTATTATCAATAGTCAATACTTCAGCAATTTTTTCAAGACAATTACTATATTAAGAAAAATCTAACAAAACTTACCTGTCTGTCTGTCTATTCTCGGAACTTACTTATTCGGAAAAAACTTACCTAAAGTCAGTGAAGCTTAACAAAATAACTACAGTAGAACAGTTATAAATAAAAAACATATTGCCAAACCAATCGTCATATTTAAAATTTAAAAAAAGTACCGCAGCCACGGGTAAGAGTATTTCCACAAAGAGAGCTGCCAAAGCATGTTTGATTTCCCTGTCCTTCACTTCCAGAAAATACGCAGCCAACTCGTGCATGAAACCCATATAGACTTCGAACTCTTCAATGGGGACCATCTGAAGAAAAGAAAAATACTTAACTACGAATTAATAAAAGAAAAAGAAAAGACTTTACTCCGAATGTAGGAAAGAAAAAGACAAGACTGACTCAGAATTCTCGGTTCAAAAAAAGATCCAAAATTAACATTAAATCAAACAATACACTGACATTAACGTGACACAAGTGTGGCCCGTACTTCAACTGAACTCAATACTAAACGCCGACTAGTGTATTCGGCACTTTGTAAGTTGTAAAAGAGGGTGTATACACCGGGGTGGTGTACCGAAAAATTTTTTGTGGAAAAAAATGTTTTTTTCCGTCAAAAAATGGAAATTTTCCGGGTGTCCGGAAAAAAGAAAAAATGAAAAAAAATCCAGACTAACCTTAAAGCTCAAAAGCATGATAAATAATGCTTTTTGACACCTGTCTAATACAGCCCACCCCGAACCCCTTCCCCTTACTTTGACCTACTCCCCCCCTGCTTACTTTGACCCGAAAAAACTTCATTCCCATCAGCAGACTGACGACGTTCTGACCCCCGGCCGTCAACTCCTTGCTACGCAGCTCTTGAAGATCGGAAATGAATCGTTTGCGCACGGCGTGGAATCTGAAATCACAAAAAAACAATAATGAAAATAACAGCTATTCCGCCACCGAACCACCGAAGAAAAAAAATCCATCACTATAACTCCTTTCAGATGAGCCGAAAAAAGTTCAAGTTGTGTTTTAAAAACTTTGAACGGAAAAACAAAGTGGGTTGTTCAATCGGAAAAACATACGAACCCATGTTTGGCCTTACATGACAGTTCGCGTCAGTCAGTTGAGCTACCAGATCAACCCAGAAACATATAAGCAAAAAAGACCATTGTTAATTTGTTTGTGATCTACATTTTTTATTCTGCTCCCCAAAAACACGGAGAAAAACTCTCCCCGCCAAAAAACATTGACATTTCGACAATGACTATTGTATTGTACCATGATAATGACTATTGTATCTCTATGTATGACAATCGCGCAATTCAGCAAGCATAGATAAATTAATCTAACTCCACTGAAAACACTAAGGGCCAATTCCTACAATGGATTAATTAGTTTAGTTAGATTAATTAATTAGATCAAAATTTGTTTGCCTAATAACTTATGTTAATGTTGAGGTCTGGTAGACTTGAAAAAAATTTGCACAAGCGGGAGGTATTACAAATAATCGCTATCGCAAATTTCGCATAAATTCATAAACTTTGTCATGAGTTTATTGGCAAAACAAAATTTAATCTAATCCGTTTAATCCATTTCAGGAATTGGCCCTAAAACACACCTGGACTGTGCTAGAGTCCCAATGACTTCAGCGTAGAGATCAGCTATAATGTGAGCGTTGGTGGACAAAACACCTAGTTGATTTCTGAAACCACACAAACCACACTTTCATTTTCTTAGCTTAACACATGCTTTTAAAAAATATCTACTTTAATGGTTGTAGTTTCATAATCGCAGTTGCCCTATTTTCAGACAAAAACATCACCTTTTTAATTTGGTGTAAAATTACAATGTTAAGACTGGCTACCTGCCACGTTGGCTTACTCAACTGAAAGAATCAGATTCAATAAATAAATAAATAAATAAATAAATAGGCATAATCAATCGATTATTAACAAAAAAGCTCTTACACGTCTTTATAACGGAATTGTTTGAATGCCAGTTGAATCACATGACTGCCTAAATCGTCACAACCAGGGTGCAATGGAAGCTGAAATCAGGAAAAACAAAAAATTTGAAAAAAAAAATCTCTGAATTTTGGTTGTGTTTACGACTAGTTCTACGGAAATCCAGATATATGTACACGGTTTACGGCATAATAATGCGTCCCCTCTATCCTCCTTTTTGCCTTCTCTTTCACAATATTGTTAACTCGACAAACAAAATATCGTCTTCATTATCAAATAATAGTTAAGTAATAGTAATAAAATCAAATCAATTAATAGGTAAGTTGTTAACCATTACAGAAAGAAGAAGAAATAAACAAATAAACAGGCGTCGTTAAGGAAGTAGTTAAATTATGACAAAGAGACACGTTGAAAACGTACTTGTTTCAAGACTTCGATTAATGCCAGGCAAAAAATGAAATCAATCGCCATCTAAAATACCAAAATGCTAATTCATAAAAATAAGATTGAATTTACAGACGAAAGGGTCATGTCATTATTTTACGGATCTCACAGTTTTTTCAGTGCAGCTAATAGATTTAAAGTTAGCTTCTACTGTTAGTTAGTTATATAGTTATTTAAAGTTAGTTAACTGTATCCACGTAACCGCTTTCTTTTTGAAGTAAAATAATTTTCGTTTTCATTTTTCGGACTAAACGGACTTAAATTATAGCAAGCTGGTTTCGAAGTTAAATGAATTTGAGTAAAAAATAAGTCATTCCATCTCGAAGGAAGTGATCATAGAAGCAAAATATGATGCTTAGGTCTAAGCCTGAACCTAACTTAACGGTCGAATACGGCAACCTGTAAATCTGCAACCGTCACAAAACAGGTACAATAGATTATTTCGATCACTCTTTTTAAGAATCCTGACGGCGTAGAATTATAGTTGACATCTAGACACAGCGGAGTGATTAAAAAAGTACATACATATATATAAAAAACTCGCTTACGCTTTTTTTCTCCAACTGAGGATCTCTTTCCAACTTCATTTCAGCTCTGAAATAAAAATACTACAATATAAACTATACGAAAGTATTCCACACAAGACCACAGGCCATTTGTGCGGATGTAATTTTTAAGAACGAAGTTTTACACTTTCAAAATTATTACGCCAACGCTCGGAAATTTAAAAAAAGCCATACGACAGGGTCTGTGTTAAAAAACCAGCTTAAAACGTCACTTCCA
>JASANF010008526.1:0-14841 GCA_030248245.1 Trissonchulus sp. WLG1_4
GGAAAATTTTTCAGTGTTAAAAATTGTTTACTTTTGAGATGCTCAAAAGTTTTATTTTTTACTTTTCAAAAAATTTATTTTTTCAGATTATTTTATAAGTTTCACCTAAAATTGGGGTGGTAGTACCAGGAGAAACTATAAATTTTTATCTAAATTAGGATGTATTAGTTGATCTTTTCCTGTGAAATAAGCACATGTGCTAAGAAATTTTAGTATATAATATTCTTATTTCAGGATGGACCGCCAGAGTTTATTTATATTAATTTTTTGCGTTTTTGCCATGGCTGCCAGCAGCAAGCGGGAGGACTATAGATGTAAGTTTTTATTCTTTCAATGTAAAATTATAGCTTCGTTAGTCTTTAAGGATTTTTTTTTGACTTTGACTTTAGTCTCAGTTATTTTCATTAACAGCCTCAGAAGTTCTGTCCGTTTAAGCTCCTACAAAATTCTCTTTCCTGGCTTTCGAACTAGAGGAGCTAATCACTAGGTACATTGGGAGCTATGAAGAGGAAACGAGAAGTTAGTGCGATCATTCTTGATCGATTAATACTTAGGATCGATTCATATTTATGGACAATGGGGCAAGTATAAATTGAGCCTTATATGTGTGTCGAGGTGTTGAAGTAATAATGAGCACTGCATTTTAGCTTTTGTGACAACGGACGCGCTGATTGCGTCGATGCGAGTAGTGGAAGAGTGCCTAGAATCGTTCAACGTTGGTCCGATCGGGTGGAACCTGCCGCAGCATGTTCAAGCAGCTGTTGACGCACGCATAAGGCTGTTGTAAGTGTGCACGTACTATAACATTTGAATTTAAATTTAGTACGAAACGAATTTAAATTTAGTACGAGTTTAACTTTAGCAGGAATTGTGCAGATAACGAATTGTTTTTTATGTAAATTATTGTGGATAAATTAAAGACCGTTGTAGTTTGAAAGTTCATGTATTTAAGACACATTAGGACTTTTAAAATAAAAAAAATATTCATATTTTAGATGTGCCGCTACGCCACCGCCCACCCCAGTTCAGATTCCTTTGTCACCTCAGCAGGGGCAAGAAGTAAGGGACCCAAGAGATAGCAGAAGCTCGGAGCTAATGGATAACGGAAGTTCGGAGCTAATGGACACGAGTGAAGACAGCGATTCGATCGACGTAAGATTTAATCTCCACTCTATTATTTTTTTTGATTAAACTAAAATTAGACTATTGGGTAATTATTAAATAATTAATTATTTAAATTATTAAATATTGGGTAATAGAGTTATACTTATATTTTTCTTGATTCTGCAATTAACTGTAACTGTAAACTTATTTTAAATTTTTCAGTTTTTAAATCTCTAATTTTTTTTTACTAATGTTTCAGGCAAGAGTACAAGCAAACATCAGGAAACTGTTGGACCAAGCGGAGGAGGTGTACTGGTTTGGCTTTGGTCGGTTCCCGAAGCGAAGGGTCAGGAGCCAGGAATACCGTGCTTACACGCATTGAACGGGGGGGGGGGGGGGCTCGCACAAGGACTCAGTGACTTTTTTTTGTTTAGTTTTATTGTTATATACTGGCTGTGGGGGGGGGGAGTGTTTCGGTGTTTATATATAAAGACCGGAATTGAGAGTTTCTCCAGAAGCGGAGTGGCTCAGTGGTAGTACGTCGTACTACAAATCTAGAGGTTTACGGTTCGAATCCGTCCTGAGCTGCAATGATGCACGGTTCACCCAGCCTGTCATCCACACGTGGTCGGCAAAATGGGTACCAGAAGCAATCATGGGGAGGTTATTGCATTAGGCAAAAAGTATTTGCCTGAGTGGGTTCTAATCCGAACCCCCATTTCCCCGAGTGGGGTATGCTTTAACCTTTTTCCGCCCTAAAATTTGCTGAACCCCTGAGGCAAGTTGGTGGCGTGACATTTTAACCTTTTTTTGCCAAAACATTTGCTGAACCCTGGGGCAAGCTGGTGGCGTGACTTTCTAACTACTCCCTGTCCTCTTGATGGTTAAAGTACATTAATGGAATGTATCGTAATGGAATCAAATGCTTCTTTTATTTGTCTCAGGGGTTCAGCTTTTGTTTTTGGCCAGACTTAGTTTAGGGCAGCCAGCAGTTTTGAACAGTTTTTTAACACTTAACAAAATGAATTTGACGTTTAATATACGTAATCTTACTGAAATAAAACTGATTACAGTAAACATTCGTTCTTCGGTGTTCAGTTTTGATGGTTATTTGTAGATTCAAACCATGAACTGCGTCGGCTAAGATAAGACCTAAGTTAAAAGCGTAAACAAATTCACCGCAAAAAGATTCGCAGAAAGACATTTTAATTCAAATTTCACGACCAGCAGTGATTTGAAAGCGTACAACAGATTACAAAAGACTTTACAACTGAAGATTAATAAATCAACAATAGAAATATACTAGCTGACGTACTCTTAGTACTACTCTACTATACACTACTCTACTCTGTGAAAGGGGGTTGAACCCCCCCTACATATGCGTACATGTTATGGAAAGGAATGTAGCGTGCGTCGAGAAGCAAATAGTGTGCCCCAAATAGATGCACAAACAACCCCAAACAGACCCCCCCCCCTTGAAACTACACAAATACGATGCATATTCAAAACAAATGCACAATATATAATATAAGTACACAATATAAGCACACAACGGTAAAACTGGAGTGAAAAATGAGCAATTATAACTGGCACAAAAAATACCGGTACATGACAAGACTAAAAAACAGTAATAAAACAGCACAGACTGTGTACCCTTCTCCACTTAAAGCTCGGGTTCATAGTTGTCCTCAAGGTTACAGGGGCAGGGACAAGGACAAATTTCAGACATCTGATACGAACAATTGGCTAATCTTTTATATGCTAACTAGACGGCGTCTTTTATTGGTTCATGCGAGAAAAGCAACGTTGATGAATGAAACTTTTTTCAAGAACCTGATCAAAAATTTTTCCTTGCCCCAGCCCCCGTAATCTTAAGGACAAGTTGGCAATCTTAAGTGGATCTTGACGATCTTAGCTGAACTTTAAGATTCAAAATCACAAGGTAAGACGAAAATATGGTCTAATTATAAAAAAAAACCTTCACCGAATGCTCAACCTAAAACTTAGGAATCATCTGGGCTGAACCCCCCCCCCCCCGAATCGTACAGAGTTAAAGCTAAAATATAGGCAACAAAACACACAACGTAAAAAAGATAATGATGTACTCATGTACACCTTCAAACAAACCAAACAACCTTATTTATTTACACAACTACATAATACAAATCCAAGTTTAGGTGACTCTCCACACTCGACCAGGTGCCAAAAAATGGCCAGAAGTCAAAAAATCGCTAAAACTGTTCCAGCGGTCACCGGAATTTAACCAAATTTTGTATCAACAACTTTTCTACAACAACCAAACTTTCTATTAGCTTTCTATCAACAACTATCAATTTATGTTACCGATTTAGGCTCGATTCATACTTAAAGCCGTATGTCTGTTTAGCTGGCAAGGTGACGAAAAAATGACGTCACACACGCTGGCTGACCTACTGCACTACGCTGGTGGTGACGTCATTGTGTAGGCTGAAAGGACATACAGCTGTAAGTATGAATCGACCCTTAAGTTCACACAGTTAAAAAGGGCGATGCATAAAACCAGTCTAAGGCAATCTGTTTCAGTAAAATTGAACATTATAAAAGAAAATTCTACATATATTTCAATGTGAAAAAAATCGTCGCTAGACTGAGTTTAGTAAGACTGAGCTAAGACCGTCTTTATGCATGCCATCAATCTCATTCCGTGCTTAGAACTGCAGGCCACTTCGAAGCTCATGCTGAGGGGGAGCAGGCGACTGAGCAGGCACCGGACTGAAAAAGAAGCAGTTACTTTTATAGTGATGGGTTTCTTGTGTGCATGACGTACGCTTAAAAAGATGATTTTTACCAACAATTTTCTTGCTTAATTAGTTGACTAGTGCAAAGGTTGCCACTATAAAGCAGCAAAAAAATTAATTCTAAGCCACATAAATAACAACTAGCAAGCACAATGTGAAATGAATTATTCAGTGGGAGCTTATTAAATATGGCAAAAAAATACACACGATCACAGATGTACATGGGGGGGGTCTGGGGGGGGGGGGCCAAGCCCCCCCCACAGATTTGAGATGTCGGGACAAGCCCCCCCTCAGATTTGACCCAACGGGACAAGCCCCCCTACTTGATGCTGAAAAAAGGTGCCAGAACCTCAAAAATTGTCCCAGAATGCCGTAAAATGCTTCAAAAATGAGCAAAAAGCGAAAAACTTTCCAAAATTAGCCTAATTTTGTAAAAAATTTTCCCTTTTTTGGCAAAAATTTTTTTTTTGCGTTTTTGTCCGCTCAAGTCCCCAACAAGTCGGGACAAGCCCCCCCTCAGATTTGACCCAACGGGACAAGCCCCCCTACTTGATGCTGAAAAAAGGTGCCAGAACCTCAAAAATTGTCCCAGAATGCCGTAAAATGCTTCAAAAATGAGCAAAAAGCGAAAAACTTTCCAAAATTAGCCTAATTTTGTAAAAAATTTTCCCTTTTTTGGCAAAAATTTTTTTTTTTGCGTTTTTGTCCGCTCAAGTCCCCAACAAGTCGGGACAAGCCCCCCCCCCCCTAAAATTTCGAAAATTCTGGGACAAGCCCCCCCCAGACCGAGACCCCGTGTACATGTATGCACACGATAGTATAGAACGAACCGTCTAGGCGTGTTGCATGGGCTACAAAAAGTTTTGACTCGTGTTTCACGGCTTCTAAAAGTTAAAGTAGTGAAAGAAAGGTTGCGTGTTAAAAATTTTGTATGCTTCAGATGGTAGCAATGACTCAACTATTTTATGTATTTCATTTTTTGAATGGCCAGCAGATTAGTAAAATTTATTTTAAATTCACACCTTTCGAACTAAATTCGGTTAAACTAAGTTTCTGCTGCAAGAACCAATACCTTCATGTCGTTTCTACCCCCACATTGGACTGGAACAAAATCAAAAGCAAAAAAAAATAAGAACGCAAGCAATAGCAAGCGTAATAACCGTTTCACTGCACAGTTAGTTAATGTATTCTTGCGTTGATTTATTAGGAGTAGTTTTTCCAAAACTCTTAATAATCAACTCTCAACACTCAACACAACTCGAGGGTTCAAAGCACACAGAAATTAAAAAAATTATTTTTTTTTGCAAATTTTAGAATTCGGAATTTCATAAGTTGTTGATTTATACACAGACTCAGTATCAGATTCAAAGATGTAATCATACTGTTGTTCATCCTGAGCCTCTGCCTGACTGCCACTGGTCTGCTGGGCTGATCTAGAACAGTAAAAACTCATGAACCGTTTATATAGTCTTCTCTTATCTGTTACTCATGAGAAAATTGCATCTGTTGTTTTCAAAAAAATTTTAGGAAAGCAGAAGAAAAAACATTTATCCTCCTATCAAAACTGACAAATCGTGAGAAAAAACAGGAACAGATACAATTTCACTATAAAATCTGTCTAAGTGACATTTCGTGGGAAAAACTATGATTATTTTTTCAAAAAATGTCAAAAACATATGTCGATTTTCACAAACCCCCGCGTCGAGAAATTCATTTTACGAAAAAAAATTGAAATTATTAATAAACATGTTTACTTTTTCAGGAAATTTCACGAATCAGGTTGCATTTTTCTCACGCATCTACAGATAAGAGGTCTTTTATTTCACTATATAAGGGGATACTCAAATTCTATATTCACATCATTGAACCTAGTTTAACTTGTTTCGCATTAACGCTCGGTGCCTCTCGAACATCCTTCTACAGGTAAACAAAACAAACTGTTCTATGTTTAAATCTGAATCTTCATTCTACTTTACACACAAAAATTGCTAACTGTTTGCATTCACAAAAATATAGATTGAGAAAAAATAAGTAAAAACAAGACCCACGTTATCTCTGAAAGTTCCACGTCGAAAAAACGACTGAAATCGGTACCAAAACATGCTCCACTAGCGTTGGCGGATGCTGATTTTGCTCTAGTTTTGGCTTGGAGGCGTACCCTTACGCTGCAATAAAACACCAGGCTTCGTTATTGTCTTTAACGATCATAAAATACGAACCATTGATTGAATTTAAACTATGCTTTGTTCACTTTTTTTGAAAATTGATACTAAGACTAAAACGGTACTCGGGGGGGGGGGATGACGTGAAAACCGGTCAAATTTCAAGGACCAGAATTTCAGCCAAATGCACTTTTTTGGACGAATTTTGGGGACCCTCCACGCGGACCCGCGGTGATCTCAAAAATATGTTTAAATACATTGAAATAAGTTAAAATACATATTAAATACACATACATAATAAGTTTCTTTGCAAAAAGAGCAATATACTAACAGAAGCGGTTTAAAAAATATAAAAAAATATAAAAAATATACCAAAAGATGACAAGTATCAGTGAAATAATCAATAGGCATGTAGCACACGCAATCAGAGAATACCTAAAATTTGCAAAGATTTATTCACATCTCAGCTTGTGGTCGATGTATACATCTATCAAAAAAAAAGGGGGGATTCGAACCACCCGTCTGAATCTGCAGACTAGTGCTGTACCCATTGAGCTACTGGGCCTATGCTGAGCTGTCACTAATCGCCTTAAGGCGGGGGTACCTGGAAAAGTGGGCTTGTTTGTAATATATTAAGTTTAAGCTTAAGGGGTAATTGCGTTTTTTAGGTATTTTTTTGGTAAGCTATAGCTCAGCGATTGCAAATTCAAATCACAAGCGGTTGTTTGCATTTAGTAGAACAATATCTTACCTACATAAATGTATGCCATACACTGTAACTTGACCTTTGATATTGTTTCCAGTACAAGCTGCCAAAGAAAGGTCCTTTCCAAAATAGTAGAATTTTTTACAAAAAGTTTGCGCCACAGCTCCGAATTATACGATTACCTGGTGTGGATGAAAGTTGGTAAGATTTTTGACATGTTTAAAATACCTAGGAACCTCTCTCACTTTTTTAATAACTAGTCATTTACTGAGAAAATAGCATAAAGGCAAACGTATAGAAATGTTAACAAATTTTCTTGTAATTAAAACCCCTCTAAAAATGTCCACAGGTAAAATTTCAAAAAAAAAGTAAGAGACATGCATGAGGATTTTGATCTTTACAGTACTGTGACAAAATTTGTGCTCAGTTTTTATTTGCAACTTGAGTTCTGTGGGCGCAAAGTTTACATAGAAATCAGAAAAACCTCGAAAACGCAACTACCACCTTAAGTGATTCAAACTGTTCGGCGCTGCGCTAAAGCTGTCAAAAGGTGGGCTCCTGGACGTGTAGGTTTTTTTTGGCAAGTTGTGGCATATGTAACTATATACACTGACAAATGCATTGAACCAGAAGTGCACCTTCAAGCGTAATATTGTTCTAATCTGAGGTAGGCGTACTCTAGGGGAGTAACACATGTGAAAATAAGCAAAATTAAAGATCCTTGATTTTTGACCTAGATAGCCCTACCTTAAGTACCGAACGGGCCTATTAGACTTAACACATCGTCATCATCAGGTTTAATGACGTGTAAAGTATAAAGCTGATTGCAACTGCGCAACATATCTGTTCGAGCGCTTGTGTGTTGTCGTTGAGCAAAAAAAAATGTTTGGGTGTATGCAAAAAAATAGATCTAAATTACCAACTTACAAGTATATCCTCGCAGGCACAACGATAAATGAGGTAGTATTACTAAAACAAGTAATACTGACAGTTTAATCAGCCATTATGAAAATCTACATTGCAATATATTGCAATATATTTACAACAGTAACGTAAAAGTTTCCACAATACTAAAGTGCCGTTCGTCTAATATAAAAAGAAAGTACCATAGGTCTAGTCCATATGTCCAAAAAAAAAAAGTTTGCTACCACACGAGTTACTACGAGTTACACGAGTTCTTTTTCTTAAAAAAGCACTGACCGAAAACTGCATTGTTATATTAATTGACAAAAAAACTTACACATACAAAAAGTCTAGTACGTACCGTGCTACCGCAGAAGTACCAGGCAATGTTGTGATTGCAGTAGTAGCAGCAGCAGCAGCAGCAGCAGTAGTAGTAGTAGTAGTAGTAGTAGTAGTAGTAGTAGTAGTAGTAGCAGCAGCAGCGGATTTCGTCGTAAGCAGCTGGGGGCGTGTTGCCATAGAGGTAGTGTGTCCTCCCTGAGGCGCAGATGAGGTAGTGGAGCTGAAAAGTAGTAAATGCACCCCAAGTGAGCAACAACTGATTGCAGTACAACAGAAGAAAGCGTTATGTACCACTACTCAACCAGCACACAGTTTTTTTACTTAAATAATACGAATCAACCTCCTAATGGTAGAGTTAGAAAAAAGTATATATACAGTTAGAAAAATTATTGATAAGAATCCTCTATCATTTTAACGAGCACTGCTACAGTCTAACCATCATATTTTGGAAAAAATAATCCAGTTTTTTTTGAACGCTATCAATAATGTCCAGCCTTTTTTTTTGCCAAAGAAACATCAATTCTAGTTGAATTTATTAAAATTTGTAAAAAAAATGAGTACCAAAAAATTGGACATCGACGATTTTGGAAGCTGATACGTAGCCCACAGCAAAAAAGGTCCGTGGGAATCACTTGACAATACTTTGTACTTTGGTCGGTAACGATTACGACCTCCAAATTAGGCATCCAATTCAGCAGCGACTGGCACGGCTCGGACTAGTAGTGGTTTTAGAGAAGAAGAGGTATATTGATGTAGTTTTATATGGTATTAAATGTAGGTATTTTTAGTATATATATTTATGTTGTGTGAGGTTTTGTAGGGGTATTAATTTTTTTTTGATACACAATTTTTTTGCTCAGAGCAAAACATGCGCGCGAAGATATGTTGGAGTGATGGTTTTTGTTAAGTATAAATGATGAGTGAGATGTGTTATATGGTATTAAGGTAGGGCTTTAGGTCAATTAAAAGTTTTATTTTGTGCTTTTATTTTCAAGGTTATCTGTAATTAATTAGTGGGTGATTTGGTTATGATTTGTGTGTTAGTAATAGCAACTGAAAAGTAGGCCATTGAGTTAGGAGGAAATAGGTGGGTATTGGTTTTGAGGTTTTTATGTAAATTTGCGCGAATGAAAAAGAGAATTTGAAGATGTAAGAAATTTTATTTTTTTTTAATTTATTAATTTTTAAGTTTACGGGATTTTAAATTTTATAGTTTGTTTATGTATTTTCTCAGTAAATGACTAGTTATTAAAAAAGTGAGAGAGGTTCTAGGTATTTTAAACATGTCAAAAACTACCAACTTCATCCACACCAGGTAATCGTATAATTCGGAGCTGTGGCGCAAACTTTTTGTAAAAATATATTTGGAAAGGACCTTTCTTGCAGCTTGTACTAGAAACAATATCAAAGGTCAAGTTACAGTGTATGGCATACATTTATGTAGGTAAGATATTTTCTATAAATGCAAACAACCGCTGAGAATTTGCAATCGCTGAGCTATAGCTTACCAAAAAAATACCTAAAAAACGCAATTACCCCTTAAGCTTAAACTTAATATATTACAAACAAGCCCACTTTTCCAGGTACCCCCCGCCTTAAGGCGATTAGTGACAGCTCAGCATAGGCCAGTAGCTCAATGGGTACAGCACTAGTCTGCAGATTCAGACGGTGTTCGAATCCCCCTTTTTTTTTGATAGATGTATACATCGACCACAAGCTGAGATGTGAATAAATCTTTGCAAATTTTAGGTATTCTCTGATTGCGTGTGCTACATGCCTATTGATTATTTCACTGATACTTGTCATCTTTTGGTATATTTTTTATATTTTTTTATATTTTTTAAACCGCTTCTGTTAGTATATTGCTCTTTTTGCAAAGAAACTTATTATGTATGTGTATTTAATATGTATTTTAACTTATTTCAATGTATTTAAACATATTTTTGAGATCACCGCGGGTCCGCGTGGAGGGTCCCCAAAATTCGTCCAAAAAAGTGCATTTGGCTGAAATTCTGGTCCTTGAAATTTGACCGGTTTTCACGCCATCCCCCCCCCCCCCCCGAGTACCGTTTTAGTCTTAGTATCAATTTTCAAAAAAAGTGAACAAAATATAGTATTAAATTCAATCAATGGTTCGTATTTTATGATCGTTAAAGACAATAACGAAGCCTGGTGTTTTATTGCAGCGTAAGGGTACGCCTCCAAGCCAAAACTAGAAAATCAGCATCCGCCAACGCTAGTGGAGCATGTTTTGGTACCGATTTCAGTCGTTTTTTCGACGTGGAACTTTCAGAGATAACGTGGGTCTTGTTTTTACTTATTTTTTTCTCAATCTATATTTTTGTGAATGCAAACAGTTAGCAATTTTTGTGTGTAAAGTAGAATGAAGATTCAGATTTAAACATAAAACAGTTTGTTTTGTTTACCTGTAGAAGGATGTTGAGAGGCACCGAGCGTTAATGCGAAACAAGTTAAACTAGGTTCAATGATGTGAATATAGAATTTGAGTATCCCCTTATATAGTGAAATAAAAGACCTCTTATCTGTAGATGCGTGAGAAAAATGCAACCTGATTCGTGAAATTTCCTGAAAAAGTAAACATGTTTATTAATAATTTCAATTTTTTTTTCGTAAAATGAATTTCTCGACGCGGGGGTTTGTGAAAATCGACATATTTTTTTGACATTTTTTGAAAAAATAATCATAGTTTTTCCCACGAAATGTCACTTAGACAGATTTTATAGTGAAATTGTATCTGTTCCTGTTTTTTCTCACGATTTGTCAGTTTTGATAGGAGGATAAATGTTTTTTCTTCTGCTTTCCTAGAAATTTTTTTGAAAACAACAGATGCAATTTTCTCATAAGTAACAGATAAGAGAAGACTATATAAACGGTTCATGAGTTTTTACTGTTCTAGATCAGCCCAGCAGACCAGAGGCAGTCAGGCAGAGGCTCAGGATGAACAACAGTATGATTACATCTTTGAATCTGATACTGAGTCTATATATAAATCAACAACTTATGGAAATTCCGAATTCTAAAATTTGCAAAAAAAAATAATTTTTTTAATTTCTGTGTGCTTTGAACCCTCGAGTTTGTTGAGTGTTGAGAGTTTGGATTATTTAAGTTTTTTGGAAAAACTACTCCTAATAAATCAACGCAAGAAATACATTAACTAACTGTGCAGTGAAACGGTTATTTCGTTTGCTATTGCTTGCGTTCTTATTTTTTTTTTGCTTTTGATTTTGTTACAGTCCAATGTGGGTAACAACGGACATGAAGGTATTGGTTCTTGCAGCAGAAACTTAGTTTAACCGAATTTAGTTCGAAAGGTGTGAATTCTAAAATAAATTTTACTAATCTGCTGGCCATTCAAAAAATGAACTACATAAAATCGTTGAGTCAGTGCTACCATCTGAAGCATACAAAATTTGTAACACGCAACCTTTCTTTCACTACTTTAACTTTTAGAAGCCGTGAAACACGAGTCAAAACTTTTTGTAGCCCATGCTACACGCCTAGACGTTTCGTTCTATACTATCGTGTGCATACCTGTACACGGGGTCTCAGTCTGGGGGGGGGCTTGTCCCAGAATTTTCGAAATTTAGGGGGGGGGGGGGCTTGTCCCGACTTGTTGGGGACTTGAGCGACAAAAACGCAAAAAAAAAAATTTTTGCCAAAAAAAGGGAAAATTTTTTACAAAATTAGGCTAATTTTGGAAAGTTTTTCGCTTTTTGCTCATTTTTGAAGCATTTTACGGCATTCTGAATTTTTGAGGTTCTGGCACCTTTTTTCAGCATCAAGTAGGGGGGCTTGTCCCGTTGGGTCAAATCTGAGGGGGGGCTTGTCCCGACTTGTTGGGGACTTGAGCGGACAAAAACGCAAAAAAAAAATTTTTGCCAAAAAAGGGAAAATTTTTTACAAAATTAGGCTAATTTTGGAAAGTTTTTCGCTTTTTGCTCATTTTTGAAGCATTTTACGGCATTCTGGGACAATTTTTGAGGTTCTGGCACCTTTTTTCAGCATCAAGTAGGGGGGCTTGTCCCGTTGGGTCAAATCTGAGGGGGGGGCTTGTCCCGACATCTCAAATATGGGGGGGGGGGCTTGCCCCCCCCCCCCAGATCCCCCCCATGTACTTCTGTGATCGTGTGTATTTTTTTGCCATATTTAATAGCTCCCACTGAATAATTCATTTTAGCCGTTGTGTTGCTTGCTAGTTGTTATTTATGTGGCTTAGAATTAATTTTTTTGCTGCTTTATAGTGGCAACCTTTGCACTAGTCAACTAATTAAGCAAGAAAATTGTTGGTAAAAATCATCTTTTTAAGCTTACGTCATGCACACAAGAAACCCATCACTATAAAAGTAACTGCTTCTTTTTCAGTCCGGTGCCTGCTCAGTCGCCTGCTCCCCCTCAGCAGTGGGCTTCGAAGTGGCCTGCAGTTCTAAGCACGGAATCAGATTGATGGCACGCATAAAGACGGTTTTAGCTGAGTCTTACTAAACTCAGTATAGCGACGATTTTTTTCACATTGAAATATATGTAGATTTTCTTTTATAATGTTCGATTTTACTAAACAGATTGCCTTAGACTGCTTTTATGCATCGCCCTTTTTAACTGTGTGAACTTAAGGGTCGATTTCATACTTACAGCTGTATGTCCTTTCAGCCTCACAATGACGTCACCACCAGCGTAGTGCAGTAGGTCAGCCAGCGTGTGTGACGTCATTTTTTCGTCACCTTGCCAGCTAAACAGACATACGGCTTTAAGTATGAATCGAGCCTAAATCGGTAACATAAATTGATAGTTGTTGATAGAAAGCTAATAGAAAGTTTGGTTGTTGTAGAAAAGTTGTTGATACAAAATTTGGTTAAATTCCGGTGACCGCTGGAACAGTTTTAGCGATTTTTTGACTTCTGGCCATTTTTTGGCACCTGGTCGAGTGTGGAGAGTCACCTAAACTTGGATTTGTATTATGTAGTTGTGTAAATAAATAAGGTTGTTTGGTTTGTTTGAAGGTGTACATGAGTACATCATTATCTTTTTTACGTTGTGTGTTTTGTTGCCTATATTTTAGCTTTAACTCTGTACGATTCGGGGGGGGGGGGTTCAGACTATTCAAATTTTAGGTTGAGCATTCGGTGAAGGTTTTTTTTTAGAATTAGACCATATTTTCGTCTTACCTTGTGATTTTGAATCTTAAAGTTCAGGCTAAGATCATCAAGATCCACTTAAGATTGCCGAACTTGTCCTAGGATTACGGGGGGCTGGGCAAGGAAAAAATTTTTGATCAGGTTCTTGAAAAAAGTTTCATTCATCAACGTTGCTTTTCTCGCATGAACCAAGAAAAGACGCCGTCTAGTTAGCATATAAAAGATTAGCCAATTGTTCGTATCAGATGTTCTGAAAATTTGTCCTGCTGGCCTGTAACCTCTGAGGACAACTATGAACCCGAGCTTTAAGTGGAGAAGGGTACACAGTCTGTGCTGTTTTATTACTGTTTTTTAGTCTTGTCATGTACCGGTATTTTTTGTGCCAGTTATAATTGCTCATTTTTCACTCCAGTTTTACCGTTGTGTGCTTATATTGTGTACTTATATTATATATTGTGCATTTGTTTTGAATATGCATCGTATTTGTGTAGTTTCAAGGGGGGGGGGGGTTGGTTTGGGGTTGTTTGTGCATCTATTCTGGGGCACATTATTTGTCTTTTCCAACCATGCTACATTCCTTTCCATAACATGTACGCATATGTAGGGGGGATTCAACCCCCTTTCACAGAGTAGAGTAGTGTATAGTAGAGTAGTACTAAGAGTACGTCAGCTAGTATATTTCTATTGTTGATTTATTAATCTTCAGTTGTAAAGTCTTTTTTTTGTAATCTGTTGTACGCTTTCAAATCACTGCTGGTCGTGAAATTTGAATTAAAATGTTTTTCTGCGAATCTTTTTGCGGTGAATTTGTTTACGCTTTTAACTTAGGTCTTATCTTAGCCGACTCAGTTCATGGTTTGAATCTACAAATAACCATCAAAACTGAACACCGAAGAACTGAATGTTTACTGTAATCAGTTTTATTTCAGTAAGATTACGTATATTAAACGTCAAATTCATTTTTGTTAAGTGTTAAAAAACTGTTCAAAACTGCTGGCTGCCCTAAACTAAGCCTGGCCAAAAACAAAAAGCTGAACCCCTGATACAAATAAAAGAAGCATTTGATTCCATTACGATACATTCCATTAATGTACTTTAACCATCAAGAGAGACAGGGAGTAGTTAGAAAGTTATGCTACTAGCTTGCCCCAGGGTTCAGCAAATGTTTTGGCAAAAAAAGGTTAAAATGTCACGCCACCAACTTGCCTCAGGGGTTCAGCAAATTTTAGGGCGGAAAAAGGTTAAAGCATAGCCCACTCGGGGAAATGGGGGGTTCGGATTAGAACCCACTCAGGCAAATGACTTTTTGCCGAATGCAAGAACCTCCCCATGATTGCTTCTGGTACCCATTTTGCCGACCACGTGTGGATGACAGGCTGGGTGAACCGTGCATCATTGCAGCTCAGGACGGATTCGAACCGTAAACCTCTGATTTGTAGTACGACGTACTACCACGGAGCCACTCCGCTTCTGCAGAAACTTCTCTCAATTCCGGTCTTTATATATAAACACCAAACACTCCCCCCTCCCCCCACAGCCAGTATATAACAATAAAACTAAACTAAAAAAAGTCACTGAGTCCTTGTGCGAGCCCCCCCCCCCCCGTTCAATGCGTGTAAGTACTTGACTTCCCTGGCTCCTGACCCTTCGCTTCGGGAACCGACCAAAGCCAAACCAGTACACCTCCTCCGCTT
>JASANF010008527.1:0-16267 GCA_030248245.1 Trissonchulus sp. WLG1_4
ATATACAGGCATTTAATTTAAATTTCTCCATGTGCAATCTATTTTTGTTTTGTATATAGACATCTTTCCCAAAAATTACAAACGGATAATGCCGTATTTCAAATTAACATTTATTAATTATTATATATATAGACATTAACGACTATTCAATACGAATCCTAAAATGTTACAATACAAGCGTATAACTCTGTTAATACAAATAACTGCAGAATTTATATAAGCTTAAACTATATTTACATGCAACAAGTAAAATGAATGGCGATCGATTGATTATTATATTAAGTATGAACAATTATTTCTTCAGCTAGCTTGCCTAAGAAAATAACATCAAGATCAAGAACCAAAGTAGTATACGGCACTTTTCCGGCAACAGTGCAGTTGATGATTATGGCTGATTAATTCGCGCGAATAGGGTGCAGAAAGCACTAACGTGTCGCAGGGCCAGTGCTATTCTGACGCAACTCTTGTCCGCTTCATTTAGCAAGCTGAGTTTCCCTATTCGGCTGTAAAACTTGTCCCGGGTGTTTGACAAGCTTCTTAGCATTTTTCCGCTATAGATCAGCCAACTTTCCTGTTATACCCACACTGCTGCCCTTGGTGAAAGGGCATTTTTATAATAATCCTATTTCTTTTTCCGCTGCAGCCAGTTTACTTGACGACACGAAAGCTGACACTTCAATTGTATATTTGTATGAAAATAAAACATTCTGAAAAGTGACAGTCGCGCATCTGTATGCTGCACTACCTCCTTATCTCTACAAAACCACTACCAGTATATACACAATTGGCCTGTTCGTATTTGTCATTATTTCGGGTTAATACATTCATTTTGGTCAAAATGACGTTATATTCGTGTTCGGCAACTCAAATTAACCTTTTTCGCAGTTTTTCAAAAAAATTGAAAATATTCAAAAATTTGGTCAAATTGACCATCTTGGCTCTTTGCCACGGCTGCCAAAGTGGACCAGTGCACACCACGCATACGAAACAATATCAACTGACACCCCCGCGCCTACGTATTAAAATGCACCAGAAATACAGAAAGAGAGGTTATCCATAAACGCGTTTATACATTGAGAAAATCATGAAATATCATCTTTTCAACGGTATCACAGGATGTGCACCAGTCCTGGCTGCTACGTAAACCTGACAACAAAACCAATACCAGGGTGTAATGCACAATGTATATATGGGTTTATACTCAAATACAAGACGACAGGCCTCCATCTATAACCGTTTTGGCTGCACTGCCCATAGGTAGCCTACCCCCATAATACACGTGAGTTACCTTCCGACCTCGCCAAGAAGGATTTCTTGAGTTATGTCGCCGGGGAAAAAAAGACGAAAAAATCCGAGTTTGCGGAAGGCGATGTTTCATATCTCGGGTAATACCCAACCGATTTGCCTGAAATTTGGCCAGCATGTACCCCTCCCCCAGGCACGTGCACACACCAAATTAAAACCAGTTTGCTCTCGTAATTTTTTAGTTATTAAAAAAAATAATTTTGAAATTCTGCATTGTAGTGCGTCGCTCCTATTCTAGGTTTAGGCGCTATCGCGCCTACCCTGATACTAGCAGTAGCTTACAGCAGGGTTTTTTTTCAAAATCGGCACTGTGTAAATGTTGTGTAAATTAAAAATTTGCTGTGTAAATTAAGGGTATGTTGTGTAAATTTTTAAAAGTGAGTATTTTGGCATTTTTTAGGTAAAAATTGACCGTTTTTTCACGTGAAAAGTAATATTTCGACTTTGAGACTCGAACTACATACGAAAATTAAAAAATGAGATAATTGAAAATTTTTTGCGTTTTTCTCAGTTCAAGTATCCGACACGCCAGGGCAAGCCCCTCTAAAATTTCGAAAAATCTGAAACAAGCCCTAACACCCAGGTCAAGACCCCGTGTATATGCATGGTTTACACAGATAGAGAGTTGTTCTATCAGCCAGATCCTACTAATTTTTTTCAAATCCGTGTGTAAAACTTTTACAGTAGTTTGACGTAGGACAAGAAATCGCACAGACAGGCTCAGCGTGGCTGATTTTTCACTGTCAACTTTCAAGTGCATAAAAACGAATGCTAAAATAAAAAAAACGTAAGCCGTTTAAGAGCAGAAACTGAAAATTTTCTGTTTTGGGGTCAAAAATTAGACTTAATTTTGTTAGGACAAAGAGGTCACAGGCACAAATCGCCACTTTGCGATTTTTTGTAATTTTTACAACCAAAATAGGCCGTTTCATCAACTTTTGGGGCAAAATGGGGCTGTGTAAATCACTGTGTATTTTTATTTTTTGCTGTGTAAATTAGGCGGCCGATGTGTAAATACACCCTATTTTACACAAAAAAAACCCTGGCTTACAGTGTATTAATTTATATACGTTATGGTCGTCATACATTATTTATAAACTTAATTTATATATGCATAGCTTTAAGTTATTAACTTACAGGAGATGTGTTTGCTGGCGGAGTTCTGTTAGGGCTGTCTCTCAATCATCTTTAAAAATTGGCAGGTCTTGATTAGATCTTTCTTATTGCCGTACAGGGCAATATGTAACGACGGAGACGGAGGTGAGATGGGCCAAATGGTTGCGCGTTGTCGACGGTACCGTTGGCAGTCAATTAGGATCAGAGATGCACGGGGGGATTCTTTCAGGGGGGGGGGGTGGCCGACCCCTGACGCAAGGGGGGGGGGGTGGTCCCTAGTTTTGGTCATTTTTCGGCGATAGCCGAAAAGTTTTCAGAATTTTTCGATTTTCAACTTATTTTTGGGGTATTTTTTTGGCCGCAGGCGAAAATTGTTTGCAATTTTTCACGCATTTTTGGGGCATTCTCTTGGCCATCAGAGGGGGGGTGGGGGGTTGAGGGGGGTTGCCGGATGTCTGAGGGGGGGGGGGGTGCCGACCCCCCTCAGGGGGGGGGGGTGGATACCCTCCCCATACCCCCCCTATGTGCATCTATGATTAGGATGTGTTCTGCGGTTTAGCTGAATCAGCTAAATCCAGTTTCAAATACTCCCCTTCAGTGCAGTTCACAAAATTCAGTGATAAGCCCTTATCTTAAATTTACACTAATTAGGATTAGATTTAAGATTAGTTAACCGCGTATTTAATGAACGCAGAGTTTACGCAACGCAACCTTTACGTAACGTTAATCCGGTGGCGCGTTATTACCAACTATCTCAAATCGAATCGGCTACATACAATTCTGAATCAAAATTGGAGCTCAGTTGCACCGATGGCTTTCATAAATGCGCTGGGGGTTAGCACTGGCGAAAACATAGTGAAAAAATGCTTAAATTAAAAGTGTTTTTAGCTTATTTTTTAAAATTATGAAAAACTTCAGTGTCAGTCACTTTTTGCATCAGCAAGACAAAAAAAATAATATACGATACAAGATATAAACACTAACATTTGAAATGGAAACTGATACACAAAAATGACGAGATAATGTCTACAAAAAAAAACATAAAACCAAAAATGGGAAAATCTTCGCAAAAATAGGACACTTTTTGAGATTTTTTCACTTCCTGCTCATTTTTAAAGCATTTTACAGCGATCTGGGGCGACTCCCGAGTTCCCAGGCACCACTTTTCAGCACCCGAGAAGGGGGGCCCATCCCGACGGGTCCAATCTGAGGGGGGGCCTGTCCCGGAGTCTCAAATCGTGGAGGGGGGGCTTGCCCCCCATGTACATCTGTGGACGTAACATGGGAATTTTGTGCGATGGGAGGGATTTTAACAACTTCTGGGGGTATTAATGGAAGAGAAGTAAATTGACTCCGATAAGAACTATAACATAATCTCCTGAACAGTATATAAAACTATAGTTTAACATGGGGGGGACGTATATACGTACGTCTTAAGACAGCCTTTCGCATCCAACTTAAAATGACTATATACAACTTGGTAAATACTTTATCAAAATGTAATATTTTTACATTCTTTGTGTTCAGAGAGGCAGATTCTCTCATCATGTGAGCAAAACAGGTTCCATTTCACTATAGTGGTGTGGGAAAAAACCCTACGAGTTTTGCGGGGAAAAAACCCTAGTGCTTCCTGGCAAAACGTTTAGACATAGGCCCTTTTTGAGTATGTAGGTGGAAAGCGCATCCCAAACTGACTTACCACACCAATTTTTGGGCAGTTCTGAGGCCTGTAGCATTTTTTATGAAATATAAAAATTTCGCATGTTGAAAAATTTTAAAGTGACAAAATTTTCCAAATTTTTGACTTGTTATAATTTTTCACAAAAACACTTTTGGCGAACGCCGTTTGCATTTTTCAGGAGAGTTACCTTTCCTCTATACTTCAAAACAGGGTTTTTTTTTGTGCAAAACCCTGTGCAAATGCACACCTTTTTAAAATTTTGCACACAAAAATTAAAATTTTGCACAATAATGCACAGTGCCCGATGGGCATGGGATATGCTCAAAATGCACTGTTTTTAATGCCAAATCGAAAAAAAATTCTGGGGGCTGCCGCCCCCAGACCCCTGCATCTACTGGCATCACTGGCGGCATCATCAACGGCGGCAGATTTTTATACTGCTTCTTGGCAAAAGGCACAATGATTTGCGTAATTGCTGTTCAAATTGCTAGTTTTATTTTTCTAAAAATCGTGTTACACATTGTCAAAAATCATAAGTCTCTAGCTCCCCAGACCTCCACAAACTACGGCATCTACGTTTCTAAACTAAATTGTCTCACGAAGTGGGGGAATTGCTTTACTCCACCCATTCTGAAAATTTCCTAGATCTGCCACTGATATGATTTTATGTATGTATATATATAATATATAACGTAACAAGGGCATACATACCAAGGGGGGGTGGTGAAAATTTCCGCCCCAGAAATTTTTTCCAGTAAAATTTTACACAAGGGACCCCCCATTGAATTTCATGGCCCGGCCAAAAAATTTCCGTTTCGTTTTTTATTAACCAAATTTTGCCCGAAAAATAAAAAATTTCTACATTTTCAGGGGAATGCCGCTCCAGATCTCAGCAATGACCCAGAACAATTCGTAAACAGTTGCTGATGAAATATTTTTCAATGCAAAATTTATTTCAAAATTCGATATAAAAGCTCTGGCTTCTTGGGACTGCCGCCCCTAGGCCCCGCAATCACCCAGATTCGCCAGCAAAGTGTTGCTTAAAGTTGCTTTTTTAATGAAAATTTTATTTTAAAATTCCACAAAAGCTGTGGCTTTTGGGGCTGCCGCCTCCAGACCCCCGCCAATTATGGCACACACATTTTTACAAGATTAATTTAAGGAAGGTGGGTCGGCTTCCCTACGCTCAAAAAATTTCTTGGATCTGCATCTCACAGCCATTGTGCTAATGCCAGTAGTTTCCAATATTTAGAATTTCAGCACACCAACATAAACATAGCAGCAACCAGCAAGGGTGTATATACCCAGGGTGGACGGATGGAGGGAATCTCCTCTTTTTGGTTTTTTATGGTCCGGCCGCAAAAATTTTCTGATATATACGTCACTAATTGACCAAATTTGGCATAAAAATCAAAATTTTTCCCATTTTTTGTGAGGGCTGCCGCCCCCAGGCCCAGACCCAGACCCCTGCGACTCTGTGGCTTACAAAGCCTTGCTATTACATATCTTTCATCAAAGCCTATGCATGTATACACGAGTACATTATGCTGCATTTGCATGTCTACACGAGTATATTATGCTGCATTTACTTTGCACTGTCTGATGTGACGTGACTTACTATCTTGTGTTTTAATTTTTCTGTCGGAAAAAATTCTGATGCGTCTCCAGTTGACCAAATTAGGTCTGAAAATTAGAAAAATCGCCAATATTTTTATGGGGGCTGCCGCCCCCAGACCCCTGCAACTTTTTGTTTTAGTAATCTTGCGTTTGTAAGGCGTTTTATGAGTGTTAAAATTGCTAAAAAATGCCTTTTCACCCATTACAAAAAAGAAAAGTCATTCAAAATATGTTCTAGGTACGCCACTGATACGTACGTACCTCTAGAGGTATAAAAACGCGTATATTAGCTTCTATATAGGCGAAGAAAACACATTTACAGTTTGCACAGAAAAATAAAATTTTGCACACTAAAATTAAAATTTTGCACAATTATGCACACAAAATTTTTTGAAAAAAAAAACCCTGCTTCAAAAGCTTAAAAACAGTGAAAAACGTGGTTGACCTGTGACTGTTCAAAGTTTGTGCGGGAAAAAACCCTATTGCGGGGAAAAAACCCTATTCTGTTTGATGACAATGTTTGGCTAAACTTTACCATTTTACCTTCGTGAGCATCCCTCGAACGATCTTGGGGTTGGGGGGGTGAAGCACTTGTCTGGGGGGGGGGCTGAAGATGTCTTCTGGGGGGGGGATGAAAACCCCCCCACGCCCATGTATGGATCCCCCCTGCGAGCGCCAACCCCAGATAACAAAACTTTGCAATGTTGAATGATTGCAGAGTTTTCTTGGCTTCGGACAATCAGCGGACATCGATATCGAGCTCGAGGATGCAGAAGCCCGCAAGACGGTGGAAGTGCGGGGAGAGGACGGACGAAAGGACAGATGCTTTTTGTTTTATGACGGAGAGAGTATTTCTGGAAAGGTTCGTTGAAACTGATTCTGTCCATGGGGTCCGAATTTTGGGGGAGCCTCGCTGATCGAATGCTAAAGACTTTCTCTCCCAATTCGGCCTAAAATGACGTGTGAGTCACATGGGTGTCGCGAAATCAGTTTTTTAGTCCATACTTCTTAAGGTGGTAGTTGCGTTTTCGAGGTTTTTGTGATTTCTATGTAAACTTTGCGCCACCAATACTCAAGTTATAAGTGACGCCTGAGCATAAATTTTTGGGACAGCACTGTAAAGGTCAAAATCCCCAGGCATGTCTCTCACTTTTTCGAAATTTTTCACCTGTGGACATTTTTAGAGGGTTTTAATTACAAGAAAATATCTTAAATTTTCGGTGCGTTTGCTTTTCAGCTATTTTCTCAGTAAATTGACTAGTTATTAAAAAAGTGGGGGACATGCCTGGGGATTTTAAACATGTCAAAAACCTTACCAACTTTTAGCCCCAACAGGTAATCGTATGATTCAGAGCTGTGGCGCAAACTTTTTGTAAAAAATTGTAACATTTTGGAAAGGACCTTTCTTTAGTCGCTTATACTGGAAACAAAATCACAGGTTAAATTTCAATACATGGCATACATTTAGGAATGATATTGTTCTACCTAATGCAAAAGACCGCTTGTGATTTAAATTTGTAAACGCTGAGCTATGGCCTTTCAAAAAAACACCTAAAAACGCAATTACCCCCTTAAGCCCAAAGGTTCTAAAACACGATGAAATTGAGTTTATACTCATTGCTAATAGAGCTACCGAAAGACAAGAAGTCGTAGGGTTTTGTGTTTTTTTCTCGCATTTGGGTTTTTTCCGCTGAGGTTTGGAGGCCTATTACTCAGAAACGTAAAAATAGTAGTAGTAGTTTATAAAAATCCATTTTATTAATGCAATAATTTGGCAAAAATGGCCGTTATAACAGCAGCGGCCATTGAAGTATCCCATTATGTGGAGCAGAGGACAACCCGAAAAGTTGGAAATAGGGTTTTTCCCCGCATCGCTATATACACCACAGGGTATATAATTCATATTCTGATCAATGCAATAATGTGCAAAAATATATACCCTTGGTATGTGTCCTATTCTAGATTCATGTGAAGTTAAAGAAAGCGGGTCAAAAAATGGAACATCACGGCATAAAGATAGAATTTATTGGTCAGATTGGTAAGCTACCGCACCGTTGTTCCGAACCTAGCCGATTGTGGATTGTGTTTGTGAACTTTTATATCTTTGACATTTTGTCAGATGGAGGTGGGATTGTTTTTGTTATCGCTTTATTAAAGTTTCACATGCATATTGTTTTGATCCGGGTCTAAGCAGAGATATATACGTATAATAATATATTACGTGTATGGTGTATATTATATAACTTTTTGTTTCAACGTTCGTTGATAATCGGACGTAGACGCGAAATTTTGTAAAATTCTCGCAAAAAAGTGGCAATTTTACAAAATTTGGCCTAGATTTTCAGGACCATCCCCCCTCGGCCCCTCAATTTGGGGGTCCCCTCGCATACATGCATGATCACAGGTAACGGAGCTGTCACGTCATTTTGTCACATTTATGTAGATATGCGGGTTTTCAGAAGTATATTATGATCGCGGTAACCACCTGGAATTCATCTCGATGGTGAAGGACGTAGCACGACCCGGTGAACTGCTGCAGAGCACCTCCTATCCCTTCGAGTTTCTGCACGTTGAAAAACCCTTCGAGTCCTACACTGGATCCAATGTCAAGCTGAGGTTATTTGGCACAATCCATTTTTGTTGAGAGGGGGACTGCGGAGTGGTAGCTTGATTTTAGTAGCTGATTTGGAGTGCTGCTGCTTTGCTGTAACATCACATTGTAAAACGTTTGACTTTGAAGCGTCAAAATTCATAGAAGTATTACACTAACGCTTAAAGAAAACCTGAAAGTCACCGTGATGTAGTCATTAGACTGTGTTTAGCAAGACTGAGCTCTGACTGCCTTCATGCATTCCACCGCTAGAGTTCTCTGGACTAAGGGGCAATTTGGCTCGAATTCCCAACCTAACACTAAAGATTTCCTTAAAAGCTAGTGAGGCACTTAAATTTTGGCTCAAAACACTGAAAATGTTAGTGTTTCAAGCCCAAATTTCACTGCTTCACCAACTTTTAAAGAAAAGTTTAGTGTTAGTGTTAGTTTGTAAATTCCAGCCAATTGTCTGATATATAATATAGGTGTATATATGTATGTATATATATATATATATATATATATATATATATATATATATATATATATATATATATAGATAGATAGATAGATATATATTATATATATATTTATATATATTATATATATTATATATATATATATATTTATATATTATAATATTGTTTTTTTGCTGTTTTTTTCTAGATATTTCCTGCGCGTGAGCATTGTTCGCCGCTTGACGGATTTGGTACGGGAGCTAGATCTGGCTGTGCAAACCCTCTCCACTTATCCGGACAGCGCCAACAACAGCATCAAAATGGAAGTCGGCATCGAGGACTGTCTGCACATTGAATTTGAATACAATAAATCCAAGTAGGCAACAACAACAAAAATGAAACCTGTTGGACGAATGTTTCGTAGTTAGTATTTAAGTAGTGGAAAGTGTGGGAACTTGACTGGATGATGAAAGATGGCTCGCTGCAACAGTGATGATAATTAAGTCATTTAGAGCCAATCCTCTGACAGTTCTGTCTGTTTTGTAGCTTACTGTTTGTTCCCGTCCTCTTATTAAGGAATTATGTTCAGTATGTGTTCGTAACGGGCAAACATCGGGCTTAGAATTTTAATACGGCCAACGCAACAAAATGTAAGAGCTAGGCGGAGAAGTCCTGATTCGTCTGTGTCTTTATATTCGTGATTCTGATTTATATATATATATATATATATATATATATATATATATATATATATATATATATATATATATATATTATATATATATATATATATATATATATATATATATATATATATATATCAAGCGCGGATCCAGGGGGGCGCGGGGGCGCGCGCCCCCCCCCCCCCGAAATTTTTTCAGACTGAAATTTTACACAAGGGTCCCCCCTTTTGGTTTTTATTGCCCGACCGAAAAAATTTCCGATACGTCTCCAATTGACCAAATTTGCTCTAAAAATCAAAAATTTCTCAAATTTTTTTCCTGGGGGCTCCCGCCCCCGGACCCCCGCAACTGTTTATACCTTACTGGTCCTTGTTATTATCGTTCATCAAAGCCTATACATGTCTACAACAATACATTATGCTGCATTTACTTGTGTAATACACTGTGTGTTACTCGGATGCATAGGCGTAGCCAGGGGGAGGGGTCGTAGATTATGCTGCATTAGTGCATTTACTTGAGTAACACACTGTCATCTTTTGTTTCAATATTCCTTTCTGATACAGAACAGGTTCAACCTAAAACTGAAAAACTCAATGTTTTGCATTTTAATCGAATGTTTTGCATTTTACTCTAATGTTTTGCTCATTGCTGCATAGTGAACGGAGCACTTTTGAAAAAACTTTTTTCCATAGCAATCTCCTCAAAAAGGACTAAATTTGGCCTGAAAAAAGAAAAATTTTCCAAATTTTTCGCTGGGGGCTACCGCCCCCAGTCCCCCGCAACTGTGTGATTTGATAAATGTTGCAGATTTTAAAGGATATCCCGGGGTGCAATACACTAAAGGTGTCTGGCTTCTGGGGGCTACCGTCCCCAGTCCCCCGCAACCGTGTGATTTGATAAAAGTTGCAGATTTTAGAGGTTATCCCGGGGTGAAAAACACTAAAGGTGTCTAGCTTCTGGGGGCTGCCGCCCCCAGACCCCCGCACCAGTGAATTTATATTGAATTGTATTTGTAATGGCCGAGGGGGGGGTCGCGCCCCCCCCGAAAAAAATTCCTGGATCCGCCACTGATATATATATATATATATATATATATATATATATATATATATATATATATATATATATATATATATATATATATATATATATATATATATATATATATATAGTTGCGCCACTTCCTTTTTTTAGTGGCATGACTTCTGCGACTACTTGGTGTACTCTTGATAGTCAAAGTCTATTCTTTTGGTGACGAAACCACAATATGTTTCGTTTTATCAAGTGGTGCAACTATTTTTGTCAGACTTTAGTGCCATGGCTTGTGCTTAGATATCACTTGCGCGACGTGATTGTGGGCAAGATCTATTTTCTGCTGGTGCGCATCAAAATCAAGCACATGGAGATCGCCATCATCAAGCGGGAGACGGTGGGCTCGGGCGTGAACACCTACTCGGAGAACGAGACCATTGCCAAATATGAGATCATGGACGGATCGCCTGTCAGGGGTAGGTCGTCGCCCCCCCCCCTCCCCAGTCGTTTTGTTTGAGGGGGGCGAGACTCAGTTTATAAACCAGGTTTATACGTTGTTTAAAGAAGACTAAGCCACTCAGTGAGACAGAATAAACAGTAAAGAAGTCGTGAAAACGCTCAAATTTCCTACCTGCCCACGATTGAGTGTGCTCAAAGTGGGGTGAAGCCTACCCTTTCTAACCTACTCTTTAATGGTGATTGTTTTGGAAGCAATAATTGAAACCAATTGTTTTCGACGAGCGACGTTACATCATTGGTGTGTGGGTCTGAGCCACACGATGGGCAGGTAGCGAACTCTTGGGGGGAGTGGTAGGTGGAGCAACTTTTCCACTTGTTTAGGCTTCGTGAGCATTTTTTGGCGTAGAACATGCTTCTGGGAGGGGTGAAGGCGAAGCACCTGTCTGGCAGAGTGCAGCTGCCTTCTGGGAGGGAGGGGTGGAGGGCGCCCCCACGGCCATGTGTGGTTCGTCGAAATCAGACTGAGACCGTGCCCTATTTTTTGTGTTTGAGGCGAAAGCATTCCAATCCGGCTGTTTCTGGCCGGCTACGATCTGACGCCGACCATGCGCGAGATCAGCAAGAAGTTTTCCGTCCGCTACTACCTGAACCTGGTGCTCGTGGACGAGGAGGACCGGCGGTACTTCAAACAACAGGTCCCATCACACGTTTTTGTCCTTCTGTCCTTTTGTCCCTAAGCCTTTCCAAGAAACTACCGGATACCAGTTTTACTGCTTAAATTCAGAAAATACTTCACTTTTTCTACTTACTTTTTCCATTTAGTATTAAATGCTCAATTTTTTCGACTTAGTTTCTTCATTCAGTTAATGCTCAATTTTTTACTTAATTTTTTCATTCAGTAAAATATGCTCAACTTTTTCTATTTCATTCAGGAAATAATTCTATGGCGCAAAGCAGAGAAGCTGCATCGAACGGGGGGCTCGCATGCGATGGCCAGTTTCACGGGGGGCGGGGGCGGAGCCAATAATGTCAACAACAGCAGTGCCAACAATTCCACCAATCAGATTGCAGACAGCGCTGAGGGCAACAGCCAATCAGATTCGAGAACTGACATTACTGATGATAATAATGCCACTGACGATAACTCAAGCCCCCCACCACCTCCCCTCAATGAATAACCGATAATTATGTGCTGGATTTTAATAATAGTTGTTGGTATTTTTGATGATAGTTGATTATTTATTGATCAATTAATTATTATTTAATATTTGATGATCTAAAAGCTGAAATCCGTTTCTAATATTAATGAAACTTTATCGTGAGAAATCTTACTGAAGCAGTTTTACTGGTAAGGTTGATTTTTTACTTTAGTGTTTTCATTGTTCAAAATTCCTTTTGTCAACTTTGAACGTTTTGTTTTTAAATATTATCACTTATGAATTATTATTCATTTAAGTGCATTCTTCACCATAACAATTTATAGACTGTCGTAACTTTACTTTTTTACATCTTAAGCATTTAAGGGCCTTCATGAAATGTACTATTTTGTTGTTTAGTTTTTCAAGTCTATTTATGCTATTATATTGTATCGTATATAATTTTGTTGTAAATTATATCATATTATTTTGTGTGATTGATTTATACAATGTTGTTGTTGTTTTTTTAGATTTTAGTATAATATAATTAATGATTTCATGACTACTGGTTGATTATATACTTTCTTACAGCAATATTGTTAGAAAATATTATTAGTTTTGTGTAGAAATTATCTCTCACAGCACTTTATGCACCAATTATTTTGCTAGATAAAAAAGTCTTGCTGCTTTTTTTAATAATTATGTCGGTTTGTCGTCTTTGTGGGTGGGTTGTTTGAGTGCTTATCGATTTTTCAGAAATTTTTTTAACGTTCACACTACAGTAAAATAGTATATACAGCTGTAATTTGTGTATACATATTTGTGCCTTTGGAAGTTTTGTGAAATCTTAGTAAAAAAGAAATTTTGTCTGAACTGAAATCTGATCAGTAAAAAAGTGAAAATGAAAAATCGATAGCTCGTGTGTTTTCTATCTATGCATCGTGTGTAGAATAATATGTTTGCACTTTTTCGAGATTTTCTGACTAATAATTTTTAACGAGAACAAAAAGCATTATAAAAAACGCAAAATCCTTTTTAGTTAATGTTTTAGTGCTTATTCAATCTTATGTTGAATAGTTATGGTCATACTGAAATAACTCGTGTTTATTTTATAACATCAGTTTCACTTGTAACTTATAGTAGGATTATTATTTAATTAATTAATTAAATGAACTTATTTATGAAATTGTTTTTATTTTATTAGTTTGCTGCTGAAACCAAAGTGTGAGGACTGAGGTGGAAATGAAAATCCTGTCGAGACTGTATTAAAGCGTAAATACTTTTGCAAATATTCTGTTAAGTTTGTGGTGAATAATCGTATACACCGGCGGGGGGGGGGGGGGGTGGCTTTTTGTCAGTTTTCAAAAATCTGCAAGCCTAGCTGTTTTTTTTACCACCCAATATAGGATGTTAATTATTTTGAGAAGTTAGATGTTACTTATATACTTTGTAAGAATGTTTTTTGACGCTCAATTGTAATGGTTATGGAAAAAATTGGAAACAGTTTTCAAAAGCTGTGAAAAAAACTGTAAGGTCAAAATATTTAGGAAGAATGAAAAAATATCGTATGTGGAAAATAGCTTACTGGAATACTCAAGTGCTTGCCCTGCTAATCCTCAGAACGTGATTAAGTTCTCGACTCAGCTGGGATTTCGACTAGCCAATCAGCTTCTAGCCGAACAGCTTCTGCGAAACACTTTCAAGTATATATAATCTGATAAATACATGTATTGAAAGTGATATTTTACTAAGAATATTTGGTTTAACAAATGTCCGTTCATTTTTTCGACTCTTAACTGATCATAATAAATAAGCAATTCGCTTGTAAAATTGATTGATAACCATTGTAATTGACTATTCTTATATTTTTTTCCAACATTCTATTATTTACACCGAGATTTTTTAATAACTACCCAAGTAAAAATATATTTATTCCAAATTTTTATTTTTTCTAAACTTTGTTGATTTCATATCACACTATGCGTTTCATAAAAGCAGTTCGTTGAATAGCTATGTGGACAACCTCTGATTTTAGAGGCTTAGATGCGTTGGACTACTCTCGTGTAAGATGGTGTTTATTTTTTCTTTTAGTCGCGACGTTATTGAAATTCATAAGTATTGGTAATTGAAGTTGATCAAATGAATTTATTAATTATTTTTGCTTTATTGTTGCATGCGTTTTTGTTTTTAATTGTATGTGTAAATATTTATATGACTGGATTTGGGGCCAATTCTTAAAATGGATTTAACGGATTAGATCATAATTTGTTTTGCCAGTAACTTATGACGTTTTTGAAAAAGCTCATGAAGCGAAAAGCAAAAAAAAAGACGTAAATAAAAAGCAAGTTCGAAATTCCAAACTTTGAGATACTGGATTCAGCATACAAATTTTAATCTAATCTGTTTAATTGATTCTGTAAATCGGCCCTTATTTTGTTGTGATAAACAATTACGTTTAAGTTTTGTGTTACATAATATGTTCAGATATTTATATATATACATTGTTGAAAATTCTCATTTTTTCGATATAGCTTTATGTAAGGTTTAACAAAAATTCACTGGACCATGACACAAAAGTATTCACTAGCTAGATAATGTAGACATAGCTTTGAAGATTCATGCAAACAAAAGAAAGCAAAACAAAACACAACTGACGAAAACTAAATGTTATTGCAGTACCAAAGAATATATCAGCCACCAACAGTAGCTGGTAAAATAACGTCACCAGTTTTTTGTGTTCAACTAACTGTTGTATTTTGTCGAAATGCTGTGATCGAATGAAATCCACATAGAATTTCTGGTTTACTCGAAAAGAACGTTTCAAACTTAACTCAATCCTTAGCTAAGAAGTAATAAAAACACGTCGTTTTGTAATTCCCGGACATATTGGCTGGGATTCACAAAACGCGTTCAACTTTAGACTGGGTCTAAAACGTTCTTTTCGAATGAAATAGAACATCGTAATAAAATATTCTATGTGTATTTCATAGGATCACGTGTTCGACTGAAACCGAGTCTAAGTTAAACGCCCTTTGTGAATCCCACCCATTGGATCTGTGCTTGGCTACAATAGGACTTTGGCTATAACGATACTCTATTCGGGAATGTTGACTTGACTTGTGTGATCGACCTTGAATTGTAATATTCTTATGCGTGTACAGCACTTTTGTATGCAAATGAATTTGTCGTGAATGGCACTGGTAGTCTGTATAGATGATGTGTGCATGTCAAAATGCCGGTTCATACTTTCGTTTCTAAGGCAAACTTCGCTGGTCTAATTTAACGTAGGATGTAAGAAAAATCTGACCGGAATATGCTGTGTCCTGAAATAAAACAAAACACTTGATTCGTTTCAAAAACAATTTGAATCTTCAAGATTCAACTTTGTCACCTTTTTATTGAGTTTATGCGGAATGGGTATACATTTTAATTTTTCCACCAAAAATCACAGCAAACCTATGTTACTGTAAAATCCTGACTGGTTTTGTTAAGTTTCTGACCGTTAAAGCATGGATCGGCTGTAAGGTCCGATTCCAGAAGTGGATTAAACGGATTAGATTTAAACTTGTTTTGCCAATAACTCATGACATTGTGTGTAAATCTAAATATTAATTTACCATCCCAAGTCCAAGTATTTACAGTATCTCCCTTTTGTGCATAATATTTTTGTGACTTCACCTTGATTTTGAGATTAGTTATTTAAGCAAACTAATTTTAATCTAATCAGTTTAATCCGTTACAGGAATTGGTCCTTAAATTTGTTACTATGGAGTCAGTAATTGATTGATCGGTTGATAGGTGTTTAGACTGTAGATATGTTATATTATTGAAATGTTATTTGTTCATTCATTCTGGATTATATGCTATAATAATAAATTAAGTTTATTTTTATTTCTTATTTCATGTACTGTGTAAATCGCATAATTTTTAGTAGCTTTACGCTTTATATTACGGGGCCAATTTGGTTCTAAACGAACCTTGGCCCGTATTTAAGCTAAAATGAGAAAATAAGATTTAAGTGTAATTGAAGTTCGACCAAGAAATGCTGGACCCTGAGTCAAAAAGAAAGGCGCGATTTCATTACGAAAAGAACGAATTGCAAACATCAAGAGTACAGCGAGTAGTCACGAAAATCACGTTACCCGTTTCGTCTCGGGGCTCAGCAATTTCTGGTCAGACTTAAGTAAAAA
>JASANF010008528.1:0-18708 GCA_030248245.1 Trissonchulus sp. WLG1_4
AATCTAACCTAGTTAATCCGAATTCGTGAACAGCCTCTTGCTCTTAGTTATTGAAAGTGTTCGGGTGGCGCTCTTGAAATGTATGATTTGGCCTAAATTTTGAAAAAAACACCAAAAATGAACTTGTAACGTGAAAAAGTTGCTCAGATTTGAATTTCTCTCATTTATATACTGACCCCGTTTAGATAGATTGCTGGGTTGTCGCAGGAGCAAATGTGATCTTGCTCGCGGTTTGTACAACGTGTGGGTGGGATTAGAACTGTCATTATGTACCAACCGGATTAGAAATCCAACGCCCTAACATTCGTATTAGTAGGTCTTAAGGGCGAGTATGAACCGGGCTTATTAAGTCATTCAGATGACTGACAAAACCTTTAGTTTCATTCTTTAAAAAATCCTTGATATTTAGCAAACATTTTTATTCTAGGTTGTGAACTATATCAAGGAAAATCCCATGCAAACTCAGCTATTGGTTGTGGACGACGAAGGCTTTGCCTGGTATCAGGAACGACGCATTCCATTCTCCATGTCACTGACCAGCATCCACGAGGTCAAAGGTCAACTGGGGAAAGAGCAGGCTGACCCCGATGATGACCCGCTGTCCAACAGTGTCCACCAAGTGCCCATTGAACACCACCTGCCAGAGCAACAACAACAACAGTCGCCAGAGCAGCGGAGTCAGGCTAGCTCGGTGGCTGGGGAATACTCGGTCACCAATCAGTCCTCTTCGTCCGTCAACACCAACAACAACACGCCGTCCAAGTCTAACTTGTCCGTGGAAATACCGCCGCCTGATTATAATGATGTGGGAACCCCGGTGTGTTGATGTTATTATGTGTGAATCAAGAAAAAAGGTTTATATCAAGTAGCTTATCTCGATCATACTCGAGTCGGATCATACATATAACGGGGTCAAAATTTTGGGGGGGCCTTTACGGCCAGATTTTGGGGACCCTCCCCCCCCTGATCGACCAAAAATTCCCAAAAATTTTGCTAAATTTGGTAAAATTTTTCCAAAAAAGTGCCATTTTTACTAAATTTTGCCCGAATTTTGAGTACCCGGCGCCTCGATTGGGTCTAGCGATCGACCGGAGGCTCCGGCTTTGGCTACGGCCGGATTTGAGCCTCCGGCTCCGGCAAAAAAAGTGCCGGAGCCGGAGAATTTTATTGTTCAAACATTGGCGAAAAGTTCAGATTTTGAGAAAATCACAAGGCTAACGAAGCGTTAGTCGACTACAATAGTTTATATACTACCGGTAATAATGGCGGCGTCCAACCCTTTCTACCATTATGTATTTTTACGTCTTCAATTGACGAAATTTGGACAAAAAAATCAAGTTTCCCACATTTTTTTGTGGAGGCTGCCACCCCCAGTCCCGCGCAACTATATATACGAGTTATACGTGGCTTAGTGTTTTGAGCTCGGCGTTTAGCTCTGATGTTTTCGGTTAGCCAAAATTAGTACAATGTTTGCACAGTATGTCCTGTCTGGCAAACTTTTGTGTTAAAATAGCAATAAAGTTCATTTTAATTTTAACCCATTACAAAAATCGAAAAGTCATTCCCCCGAGATTTCTTCCTGACTACGCCACTGATATACGCCTAGATTACAGGGATCGGAGGACGGTAACCCCCAGGCACAGAAGCTATAGCAATATACGGCATTGTATCTTCTACAATATCCAATCTTTTCCAAAATCCAAATTTATATTTATTTTTGGGGGCACCCTTGTTGATAATTTGAGAAGATTTGCCTAGTGGGAGAGGGCGGGACGCTCAAACTAAAGGGGGAGGCTCAGACGGTCAGACGGACCCCCTGAACCATCCGTCCGATTACACCCGTATGCCGTATGTATATATATGTTGAGCCTTCATCCCAAAGTAGGGGAGGTGAAGCCCAAAATCCACATTGAACTATGAAGCCTAATTTTTAGCGACAAGAAGGTTTTTTACGCTATTTAAGCTTCATTGATAGAAAAGTACATAAAAACAACACCACAGAGACACCGCTACAACTAAAAAGTCGCTTTAGGAAAAAAGTTTGGGTATAGTGGGAAGTGGACACGGCACCTTATCTCAAGTGAGGAGGCTCCAGACCAAAAGGGCGGGCGCTTTCGCATTAAGGTGGTAGTTGCGTTTTCCAGGTTTTTGTGATTTCTATGTAAACTTTGCGCCACCAGTACTCAAGTTATACGTGACGCCTGAGCATAAATTTTTGGGACAGTACTGTAAAGGTCAAAATCCCCAGGCATGTCTCTCACTTTTTCGAAATTTCACCTGTGGACATTTTTAGAGGGTTTTAATTACAAGAAAATATCTTAAATTTTCGGTGCGTTTGCTTTTCAGCTATTATCTCAGTAAATCGACTAGTTATTGAAAAAGTGGGGGACATGCCTGGGGATTTTAAACATGTCAAAAACCTTACAAACTTTCAGCCTCAACAGGTAATCGTACGTTTCAGAGCTGTGGCGCAAACTTTTTGTAAAAATTTGCAATATTTTTGAAAGGACCTGTCTTTAGTCGCTTATACTGAAAACAAAATCACAGGTTGAATTTCAATGCCTGGCAAACATCTAGGAAAGATATTGTTTTACCTAATGCAAAAAACCGCTTGTGATTTGAATTTGTAAACGCTGAGCTATGGCTTTTCAAAAAAACACCTAAAAACGCAATTACCCCCTTAAGCCCGGTTCATACTCGTCCTTTTCCTTGTCCCTATCATTTTGTCCTTAAGCGATTCCAAGAAAACGGCTTGGCCAAATCAGCCAACTTTTTGCATGGAAGAAGTTGGGGTCACTTTAATATTGTATGCAAAACATTAGCCGAAACGCTTGTGTTAATTCTTCACAGCAGCTGATCGAATTTTGTCCTTGTCCCTGTCCCTGCGTCCTTAAGGACAAGTATGAACCGGGCTTTAGTAAGAATATGCCAGCCCTTTTTTTGACTGTCGAATTTATTATGGCAAGGCTTTTGCTGTATATATTGAAATTTTTTGTGTAGAAAATGGAAGTTCGCCTTACTAACCAAATTTTTGACAATTAAATAAGGATGGCTCCATGGGGGTATATAGGTTAGGTTTGAAGGGAGTAGAGACATAATTTGTTTCATCGGATATTCAAATTTCGAACTGAGATTTTGAGACAAGATCGGGGGGTTTTTTTGATAACAGTCTGATATGATTCTATAGTTGTTGAACCCAACTCACGCCCGATTCGCCACTAGTTTCTCCCTTCTACGTTTACTAAAACTGGTCGTTCTAGTGACGTGCTGACATATATAATGCTTTTCCAAATATTGTCGTTTAGTATATATAGCAGTGCAGAACTTTATTAATAGCTGAAACGCAGTGTTGACGTGAAAGGTTTTTGTGTTAACTCCATGTTTTTGACGGATCTGAACACTCTGCAAAAAACTACTGTATGTCAATCTTAATATTATAAGCGGCAACTCACGTTATACGCATTAAGACTAATTCTGGACAGTTCGTGTTCTATTCTCGCTTTTGTATTCCAAGTGAGCAGTTTTTTCCGCCCAAGTTTGCCTTCAGTCGGAGAAAGTTTCAAGATTTTCTGCATCACAAAAAATGTTCTCCATCAGGGAATTTCGGCCCGATAGAATATTGCGTAACAATAGATTCTTCGGTTTCTGTATTGAGTCATTCTCGCTCTTGCAGCCTAGTGTCTATATAGAGTGAATGCAGTGCGTTTGAAAATTTACGATAGAAGTTGCTTTTTAAAAATCACACTTCGTTTGACTCTGACTTGCTAATGCTATGCGCAAATATTTACTAAAAGCCTGTAGTGGCCGCTATATATTACTCTGTTCAAGTGTCCACCTTAGCGAATAGTTGTCTGTCTCACTGTAAAACGGTGGATGCGGTTGGTCAGAAATGTTGTCTGAAATTGATTGAGAGTTATATATTTGACTTGGCGTTTCAACTTTTCATGTTTTAATTAATAGTAGTATAATATTATGCAGGTATATTTATTGTTTCAATTATAGTAGTTTCATCTTTCAGTTTGATTTTCTACTACTGTTTTTACTTAACTAGTGTATGTTATTGGTTTGTGACTGCTGAAGTACGGTTAATTTCCTACATATTTCTTCCGGTCGTTTTAGTGCTTGTATATTAAACAATTCTGTGTTGTTATTTGGAAATACCAGAGTTGATACATTTGACTTAGTGGCCATGCGTTTAGACTCGTGTGAATTTGAGGAGGTAAGATATTTAGCTGGTTTCTAATTAGTGTTTTTTGAGCTGTCTCAGAAACGCTACTAAATGAATTTTTGTGTCAGTAGTGTGTGAGCTCTTTTTAAGCCTTTTATGTCAAAAATGTTGGTCGTAGTTTACGTTGGCGGGGGCGGGTATATACACGTGATAGGTGTGACAATTTAGACTTGCGGTGTTAAACTTATTTTTTTTGGAATTTTTCAGACGGGGTGCCCCCATAGCTCAAGTTTTTTCGAAACCATGTTTTGGAGACTTTTTAGTAGTCGCGATGTTTCTGTGGTGTGGTTTTTTTGTCAAGTTATATGTTAGTCAAGCAGAATAAAATACCTTCGTGTCGCCTAGAAATATTGTCTCATAGTGACTTTGGTGCGCTGCGCCCCCTCATTTTGGTTGGCGACCCCCCATCAATAGGGGGGGCAGCCCCTCTAAATTTACGCCTAAAAGTATGCCAGGCGTGTATACTTGATTATTCATGCAAAAAAATTGTCGTATTTTTAGCGTTACAATTTTTTTAAAATTACGTTTTCATGTTCTAGGTGTACAACATGGCCAATGGATCCTCGCATTCCCGACCCCGACCCAGGCTGTGTCATCTGCAGAAAACCCATGCCACAGACGAATACGGATTTAATTTGCATGCGGAAAAAGGAGCGGTGGGTCTGCTAAGTACTTGTTGTGAGTGACACAGGACGTTTAGGTGGATATTTTTTATGTGGTATTTACGCCCTGAATAACACTATTTTATGGATCAGGGAACTGAGAAGACAGATTGGAATAAAAATTCAGAGTAAAACTTTGGTAGGAGTGGGTGTGAAAAAAACAGAGACTAATCTACTTTGCAGCCCCAATTGTATGAGGGGAGATGGGAAGGACCCCCAGCACCCCCCCCCCCAAAAAAAAAATCGACGGGGCCGTGGGGGATGGTTCCGAATATTTGATCAAACTTGGGTAAAAAGGGGCCACCCAATGACCGGCCAGTAGCGACACAAAATTATATCAGCTTTGTTGGTTTAATATTGCATAATTATTTAATTGATTATTTTTTAAACGTAATTTTTTCAGGGTCATTTTATTGGCAAAGTGGACAGCGGGTCGTTGGCAGAGCTGGCAGGCCTGGAGGAGGGACAACGAATTGTGGGCGTCAATGGGACCCTCATCTATCCCACTACCCCACATCCGGTCAGTAGCTGAACTGTGTTATGCGATTAAGAGGTTTAATTGGATTAGGTTTTCGATTAGGATAAAAATGTGGTAGGTAAAAGTAAAAGCTAAAAGTGTGTACCTAGATATTTGACCCAGTGTGAAGCTGTGTCCGAGAATAATGCAGAGGACCAAAATGCTGTGCCTTGTCGAAAATGAGATTTGGGGAAATAAATTTATTATGATTGTGTTGAAAAACTGTATAAAATAACGTAACATCGGTAAAGTTATCCTATGGACGATAATGTAATAATGCTACGAACTGTCAAATTTTAAAGCCCGGTTCATACTCGTCCTTGTCCGTGACCTTATCGTTCTGTTTTGGTCCTTGAGCGATTCCAGGAAAACTGCATGGCCAAAAAGCCATTTTTTCGTACGAATAAAGTTTGAGCCACAGACCGTATGCAAAAAAACTAGCCGAATCGCTTGGGTCACTTCTCCACAACAGCTGACCAAAATTTGTTCTTGTCCCTGTCCCTGTGTCCTCAAGGACAATTTTGAATGGCTTAAGCGTGCTATGTTAATATCATAGTATAAAATAAACTCTAATATTTATCAAATAGACTTCAATCTATTCCGCATAATCCAGCCAGGATAATCTTAATCTAGGATAATCCCTTTAATCCTGTTGCTAATCTTATTTTTTTCAGGAAGTGGTCACCCTGATCAAACAGAATGGCATGGAAGCGGACCTGTTGGTGGTGTCGCCTTCCACCGATCTACACTATGCCAGTCACCATATGGCCTTCAGTTTTGAGGACGCGGACATTCATGGTCACCGCCCTGGCGTGAACAATGGCAGTCTTCCCACGGTCGCCCTTGACAGAGAGGCGCCATCGGCGGCCGCTGCCAATCACGTGACGCGTCTGGACGTGGACGCTGACGTACAACAAGTGCAGCAGAAGGAGACCAGTCGAGAGGACATTGTTGTCGCGGCTAGAGAGGGGACTGATGCTCAAATGACGGACACTAGAACTGCTGCTGATGCTCAATATACTGCTACTAAACAGGTTAGGTATAGGTAGAAGGCAATAACGTCTGAAGCCCGGTTTATGCTTGTCCTTGAGAACATAAGGACAGGGACAAGGACTATTTTTGGTCAGCTGGCGTGAAGTATTGACAAAATAAAGTGATAATGTTTGGTCCAGTTTTTGTAAAACCTTTATGTTTCTTCACTCTATTACGTTTCGGTGAATTTTTGACATTAAAATTATTTCAGGGATGACCAAATTCAGTTTCATGCTCATCTTGATTTATAATCTATTTTACATAAAGTTATTTTTTATATTCCAATTTCAGTTGTTGTGCAAACTTTGATTTCTCTATATAATGATTTTGAGTCAACTGAAAAAAGACTATAACTAGTTTAACTTCTGAAACGAGTCTGGAATAAGTTCACACTTGAGTTTTATGTTATGGAAACTTTTTTAGATCCTCTTTATTGACATTTTGCTGTAGAAGCAAACTAACTTGTTAGAACATGAAAGTCTTTGTGTTTACATATTTCTTAAGTTTTTTCATTTACATTTGTATATGCCAATAAGTGTAATTCGATGCAGCATATACGGGTATATATGAGCTGTGTTTAGATGTGGCACTTTTATCGACGTATATATACATACGTAAACGTTCGTAAAATCTGATTTTTATTGAGACAATAGATTCTTTTCGTTTTCAGTCAGAGTTTCAGAAGTGAATCAGATCATTCATATTAACACGTGATTGACAAGGTGTATTGTATATTCTAATGTACGTATACGAGTATATATTACTTTATTCACTGTGTAGGAAGTTTTACCGCCAATAAGCACTTCACTGCTGGCAAAGCTACGTAGCTACGTAATCATACATCGTTTTGGTAACTGAAACAATAAAATACGTATAGTATTTATTAAAAGTAATTTCAAAAAATACCATTTATACGTTATTACGTATATACGAATTCTACTATATACGTAGTCCAAAATGTTTTTATTAAAAAAATGTAGTGGGAAAATAATTATTTCTGTTCAGTATACTCTTCATGAAGTGTCAGAAGTCTCAAGTCATAAGAATAATTTAAATTTTGTATTTTTTATTTTTTATAATTAATAATTTCATATGGTCGAACTCGACTATGCAGTCCTACGCAGTCATTTTTGGTTTGCTTCACACGATCAAGTGTTCTATTTAGTTTTAGACTGCATCTACATTACACAATTTTCTCGTTAATTTAACATCAGGCACATATTAGCCAATGTGTGACATCATTACTGTAGTACTGTTTGACTGTAGAAAGGCTGTACTGTACTAAACACGACTGATTTTATGTACTGATAATGCTTTTTTTGTGCTAGTCGGCAAAAAATTAAGGACACCGGAGCAATTTCTTAGCACACCCGAGTGTTTGCACACAGAACAGGGCCCATTTGATGCTGTATATATAGTTTAGTAGTGGCCGTATATATACTGTACTTGTGAAACTGATAGTATATATACTTTTATGGTGTAATGTGATTTCAGAAAAAAAATATATTTCTCATTCAAACATAAACACGCAATGAATTTAGATTTATTTTTTGCGTATATACATATGCGTACGTATTTATGTACATATCAGCGTATAGAAAAGGTGATTGTCATGTTCGGGGAATGCAGTTTTGGAAAATGCTTTCATAAACCTTTTCTTTTTTGTGGTACTTTTTTCCTAGCTCTGCCCCTAAATTTGTCAAACTTGTAGCCACTTAGCTTTCAGCAAATCCCCCTACGCATCCCTTGGCCCTAACGGTCTAGCTTCAGTATATACCCCCTTCCCCCAGAATATCCTGCTACGTACGGGAGGATTTCATTTCAGTGTGAGACTTTTGGGGGCGGGCAAATGAGTTTGACGTACAGTACATTGCAAAAAAAGTTTCCAATTCGTTACTGGTAACGAACATTCGTTACCAGAAAAAGACGAAGCTTCGTCCAAAAGGACCAAGGTTTGTCATAAAAGACGAAGCTTGGTCCAAAAAGACGAACTTTTGTCCAAAACGACCAAGCTTCGTTACCAAAAAAAGACGAAGCTTTGTCTTTTTGGCAAACGTTCGTCTTTTTGGACCGAGCTTCGTCTTTTAGGACAAACCTTGGTCCTTTTGGACGAAGCTTCGTCTTTTTCTGGTAACGAATGTTCGTTACCAGTAACGAATTGGAAACTTTTTTTTGCAATGTACTGTAGTAGTTTGGGGAAGATATATAGTCCATAGTAAAGGTAAAGGTAAAGGTAACCCGCGGATAGATAACTATCCTTTGGCGTGTCCGCCCTCGGGTGCGGTGCTCATCCCCGTTACAAAGCCCTGGAGCGTCAGGGGTGCCACTTCAAGAGTGACTACATCCGTGGAGGGGGGGCTAGCCCCTCAAGGCATAATGCCCTACACTGACCCCTGTTACCTTCCCACGTTATTGTGGTACCCATTTACCGACCAGATGAGGATGGACTGCTGGGTTGGCAGGAGCAACGTGCTCTTGCTCAAGGAGATTACGTATAACCAAGTAGCTGGGATTCGATCCACCAACCTTCAGATTAGAAATCGAACACCCTAACCACTCGGCCACACTGGCCACATAGTGGTGCGGGGAAAAACCCTACGCGTTTTGCGGGGAAAAACCCTAGTGCTTCTTGGCCGAACCTTTAGACATAGGCCCGTTTTGAGTCTGTAGGCGGAAAGCGCATCCCAAACTGACTTACCACACCAATTCTTGTGCAGTTCTGAGGCCTGTAGCATTTTTTATGAAATATCAAAATTTTGCATGTATTGTTGAAAAATTTCAAAGTGACAAAATTTTCCAAATTTTCGACCTGTCATAATTTTTCACAAAAACATTTGGCCAACGCCGTTTGCATTTTTCAAGAGAGTTACCTTTCCTCTATACTTCTAAAGCTCAAAAACGATGAAAAACGTTATGGTTGAACTGTGACTGTTCAAAGTTTGTGCAAGAAAAAACCTTATTGCGGGGAAAAAACCCATTTTTTGCCAAACTCACCCATTGTTGCTACAAAAGTTGATTCATCGGGGCTAACAACGTGCGTAGACTTCATTTAAACCGATTATTCGGCCGCAAAACGTCGTTTTTTGTCTTTTTGGTCCATACGTCGACACCCCTTACGAAACCTGTTTTGGTGATGTTTCACCAAAAGTTGGCATTTTTTGGCATATTATATAAAGCTTTAGCTGCTGCGTACCACTTAAATCCTAGAATGGTAGGCGCGGGCGGTGTTTGTCCACCGTTTCTAACGTAATAAGCGCAAAAAACTATTTTTAATGCTTTTAAATATGCACTGAAAATATGCAGATTTGGGCAGAAGTCATTTCTGCCAAAAAAGGGTCGATTTTTGAAGAAATATTGTGAGTCACATGGGTGTCGGAGCAACGGTTTTTTTAGTCCATACTGCAGCCTAAGAGTTGTAGAACACGATAAAATTGAGTTTATACTCACTGCTATTAAGACAACCGAAAAAAGTGATAGGGTTTTTTCCCCGCATTAGGGTTTTTTCCCCGGAGATTTCGAGGCTTATTACTCAGAAACGTGAGTAGTCAGAATCCATTTTATTAGTGCAACAGTTAGGCGAACTATGGCCGTTATAACAGCCGCGAGCATTAATTGATCCGGTTTATGTGGAGCACAGGACGACACGAAAAGTTGAAAACGGATTTTTCCCCGCTCCACTATAATAGTAACACTGATTTCAGTCACGTGGACATAATAGTTGAAAAAATTCGCTGTATATATAAATATAATACTGGTAGGTAATATAATATATTAATATAATATATATATATATATATATATATATATATATAATATATATATATATATATATATAATGGATGTGGTTTTAAATTTTTTAGCCAACACCATACATGGGCGTGGGGGGGGGGGTTTGGGGGGCTTATACCCCCCCCCCCAGAAGGCAACCTCACCCCCCCCCCAGACAGGTGCTTCACCCCCCCCAGACTGCTGGACGGTGGCTCACGAAAGCAGCAGGACAGCTGCTCCGCACCCCCCCCCCCCCCCGGTGGCTGGCTCACCCCCCCAGAATTGGCCAGCTGCCCACGTATGGCCAACACTGACGGACTTTGGGCGTGAATAATTGAGTGTCTATTCTACATTAACTATTATCAAGCTGAGAAACTTTCACCTAAGACAGCAACAGGTTGCCAGCGGTAAATACTGGCGCTAAAATTTACTTCCAAATTTTAGGCAGTGGGATTACGTATATAATATATATGTACATACGTAGGTAAAAAATATGTTGCACCTGAAATACATACGTAGAGTTAGTTGCTATCTTCGTTGAGGTACGTAGTTTTAAGTACGGACATAATATATATTTTTACTCGGCCCCCTCAGGGGCCGCGTATATACTATATTCAGAATCTCTGAATCCTATGTATTTTTGGGTAGGTCAATTTTCCGGTGTTAATTAACACTGGAAGAGCAGGTAGGTCAATCAGCTAGTGATAGATTCTGTAGCGCCTGACTGCCTGCATTGCAGAAGATCGGCATGCTTAAATTTCAAAAAGTGACTGCCGGAGTGGGCTCAAACCACCGACCTAACGATCAAGAATCGGGCGCTCTACCAACTGAGCTAAGCCGGCCGTTGAGAAGACGTTGATGTAAAGCAGTACTGTGAAGCAACTCAGCAAGCAGTGTCTGTTGAACCACATGAGAAAGCTTTACATAAACTAAAATAAAATAAAATTTTACCTGGGGATTTTACAACCGTGGGCGCATGCTTAGGTGTATGTATGTTATTATTAGCTGTTGCCACCACATCTTGAACAAGAACGATGATTAGTTAAACTGGCCAGTCGGCAGCAAACATTGTATCTTTAATGAACTAGCTATATATAGTTATTAAAAATTTAGTTACCTCAATATATTAGTAGGTTTACACACCTTTGAGACTTCAGTTAGCTATATATAGTCATTGAAAATTTAGTTACCTCAATTATTAGTAGGTTTACACACCTTTGAGACTTTAGTGGATTACATTTTTTAATGCTTCGCTCTTTGCCAAAACATTACTCTAATGCGCGGTTATGGCCGCGTTATATATTTCCTGCGGAATATAGACACTCCAAGGTCATGATCAGTACTAAATCAGGAGGGACACTTCTCAAAACAAAAAAAAAAAAAAAAAAAAAAAAAAAAAAAAAAAAAAAAAAAAAAAAAAAAAAAAAAAAAAAAAAAAAAGAAAAAAAAAAAAAAAAAAACTCAGCAGACGAGCTTGTTTCAAGTAACCTGTTCACTTTGATGACCACCAACATAAAAATCAACTCAGTATAGCGTAGGGCTTGACAGAAAATGCATATTTGTGTATTAAACTTATTTGGTCGATTAAGCATCGTATTATATAAGTTGGATAAAAAAGTTTGGCAGTATGGTGTTTCGATCAATTTTCTTAGAATGGACCAAGTTTCAGTGGGATGTGTTGTGTTATCGACTGTTGCAGTTTGGCTAACTAAACAAATAAAATTTAAAAATAAAAACATAAATTAACCCAATAAAATGTGATCCGATTTCCAGTTGCCAATTTCATGTTCCGTAATGAGATGACCAAAATTGACAATATTAACTGTTTTCAGGGGTTATAAACTAGCTACGCGTATGGTCACAAGTCACAATGGTTTTATATACTTATACGACCTTGTGTGGTTTATTATTTGTTGATACATTTTTTCATTGCTTGCATTGAGTTTGTCAACATATAAAAAATGTTTTTGTTTGATTTTGTTTGTGTCGACCGTAGCTGCAGCATTGCTCAAGCTTGCCTGTTGCTATAGTTTTGCCTTTTTTTATTATTTTTTACTATGCGTATATAGCTTGCATTGTTTTTTACAGGCCACAGAACGTGTTACAGTGATCCCAGTGGAAGAGCATGAGCCAATGATCAGCATACCAAATGGCCGGTCAAAGTTGGACGACCGCACCTGTCAGAATGGCGTGTCTCCAGCCCATGCCAGACCGCCTAGCCCCGTGGTTCTGGCCTGTAACGGACAGCAACAACAACAACAACATTCTATGGTCTATGTTGAACAGACTACAACTAGACCAGTAAGCTGCAGATATTAACATGTTTAATAAGCATTAGTTGATGAGCAGAAGTTTTTTAGCTGTGTAACTTTTTTTGTGTGTAAAATTCAGTCTAGTGTATATTCAACTACTTTTTTCTGTCGCAGATCGCGCTTTACACAAAAGTTTCATACAATGGCTTATGAATTTGTTTGTGTAATTTTACACGGTGTTGTTTCCAACATTACGAGGAGATCTGTCAGTTTACATAAATTTTACACGTGGGAGAGTTTAAAGAAATTCTGTGCCTTCTATTGTTACAGAACTACTTAGTCGTTTTATCTGCTTCACTGGCTACTGCTGACGCAAACGGCTGTGTATATTTTTTGCTTCTGCTTCTACTTAGCTTATTCTTTTCGGCTATTGTTTTTTGGTGTTGGACTAATTTGCTATGCGTGCGTTAAACTAGCAGCTCAGGTTACGGATGGAGAGAAAACTTTTTCAATGAAAGGAAGGTGGGGGGGGGGGTAAAATAAAAAACAGATGCAGATGCAGACAATATATAAGCCGCAAAAGGAAAAGTTGTAAATATTGTGATTAGCTAATTTTAGATATGAAATGCGTAATTTATATGCATGGATTAGCTTTTTTTGTTTTTTTGTTTGTTAATAATAAAAAATTATTTACCTATTCTTTTTTTGACACGACTGGATAAGATTTCGTTAGAAAGCTTTTTTATTGACTTTTTTGTCACCGCTTCTCACCCCGCCCATAGGATTTATAGTTTTTTATTCTTCCTGGCACCCCCTGTTATTATTTTAACCCCCCCCCCCCCTTTATGTTCTCTTTGTACTCACAAACTGTTATAAATAGTATAAACTAAATGCTTGACGCCTAAAAACAGTACGTCTATATATTATGCTGTTTAAAGCCATTTTCTTATCACAACTACACCCCCCTATAATATGCCTTATCATTAGTCGTATTGCGTGCCTATTTTGTGTATTTAATGCCGTTTTAAGTTTCTCTAATATAGTCTTTGGGGGTTTACTTTAAGCTTTTCAGCTTGCGCCTTTGGCATGCAATTGTACGTATTTGCATGATGTACTTACCTAAAATAGGACAATGCTTTAAGCATGGTAGCTACCTACGCAGTATATCTTACTTAAGTTTTATGTGTGTACATAAAATTATAGACTGTAATTAACCTATGTCAATGTATTTAACTAAAATGTAATAATATTGTTTAATGACTTCTGTCCTGTATGTAGATTCGCATGTATTTTTATGTGGACTTTTAAGGCTACCTGGCTGTTCCTGTCCAGATTTTAGTGTACTTTGTGCCCACTATGTGTCACAATATTTCTCAGTACTTAAATTTGCATGCCGAGAAAAGTTCTCAAACCCTGTTTTTCATCCCAAATGCTCATCGTTTTTAGTCTGAAATAAAATTTTCAAAATCAAAATCTCCAAATCACTTTGCGATAGCTTGATATAAATTATCTAAGATATATCTCGTTGAAAATTTATAGCTAAAGTCTGAGCAAATTTATTGGACCCTGAGACAAACAGCTCAACAACTTTGCTCTAATAGGGCAGTGTCTCGTTAGACACCTTTACCCTTCAGTCAATTTGGAGTGTATAAAAAAAGTTGGCCCAAGTCTTATATCTGGCACTTTTCTAACAATCCGGCGTCATATTTGCAAACAGTACCGAATATGGTATAATAGCGCTGCGGGAATGAAGCAGCTCTTGGAGGTTGGAGCCATTATATATACCATATCCGGCACTGTTCGAAAAAAGGGTGCCGGATTTTTAGTAAAGTGCTGGATATAGGACCTGGGTCGAAAAAGTTGACTAACTCAGTCAACCAAGGGTTAAGGACACATGGACATGGATTATTTTTGGTCAGCTATTGTGAGGAATTGAGAGAAGCAAATGATAACCCGGGGGACATACATAACCGTGGAGGGCTTTTAAACCCCCCTCCCTTCAGAGTTGGTGTAGTCTCCCATAATTGTTCATTTTTTGCCAAAATTTGGCTAAGCACCCCACCCCCCACAGCTATACGGGATTGAATCATAAGGAGTATGAACCTGCTAATGAATCGTCTGTATCATTTAGCAAAATCTGGTCCACTTTGTAAGTAATTGAGCTGTGATCACTAAACCGACGTGTTTCTTCCTTGATATTGCATGCAAGAAGTTTTTATTAACCCATTATATAATGCTTATGTGTGTGTATTTTGGTATTATATATCTCAGCCCGAAAGTGTATACTGAGAACAATTTGTTTATTGCAGACATGCAAATCTATTGTAAGCAAAACAAATATAATTTTTTCACACCATTCACACTGGCGGCTGTTTTATAGCTTTGAGTCGGATTGCAAAACTGTTTGCAGTGCTATGTATGAGCTAACAGTTGGATTGCATTGGTAAACATATTTCAGACATTTTCTTGTGCTAAAATTAGTCGACGGCTAACGAACATTGGTTTTATGTTATTAATGGCTAAATGTTATATTACGTATATAAGTACGTACGCGTCCACCGTTCTTGGTCTTGGTACCCCGGCTGTATTCCGTATAAAAATTAGTACAAGGGTGAGAGTGCCCACTTCCTATATGACGGTAGGGCTAACATTGATATATACACCCTTACCTTTATTTATAATGAAATTTTTTTGGATATAGAAAAATTTTAAGAAATGTGCATTGTGAGCGAAAAAAGTTGTCAAAATGGTTAGGTTTGGTTAGCAGCGAGCTGGTTTAAAAAGCTGGACCCGTTTTTGGGGGGTCCCACCTATCCTCCTTTTCTTTCCTCTTGGATCACGGAAAGATATCCGGCCGGCCGACCACCACCTTAGTTTATCAGGCACCCCCCTTGTCGTCTGACCCGCTGCTTCTCTTCTAAATCTGGCGTTTTATTTCAGGTGGATAGTGCGTCGAGTCCAGCCTCCAGTGCAATTCACGTGGTCGAGTCAGATTACAGCGTCATCCAGCCAAGAAGTCAATCCAAAGTGGGTATATTTGCTAATTTTTTGGTATTAATTGAGATTGAAAAGATCTGTACGTTTTTCTGATGAAATGATTACTTAATGATTGATTGATTGATATTGAACAAATCGATATCCTATGCTGTTAGCGGTTGTAAACATGCTAACTTTTATTCTGTCTATTTACAACAGTTGAGTAGATTTTTAGGAATTATTTTTTAGTAAGCCAGTTATCACACAAAACTTATTTTTTACTTTGGACTTTGGACACCTTATCCAATCATGTACACACGTTACATAGCTGCGTAGGTATAGTCATTGGTGGCTGGGTGACACTTACTGTGTTGTCTGTCCTTTTCACTGGCATAATTGCATCTGCTACCATACATGTAACAGAGTCACAATTTTAGGGGCCTCTCCGCCCAAATTCGAAAATCGAAAAAATGGGAAAAATTTAGTGTGGCAAAACGGCTTTCTTTACTCTCATTGATCACTGTTTAGTGAAGATGCGCCGTAGTTTTGGTTTTCTAGGGCTAATGCCATTTCCGTAACCCTTGTCTCGGGCCCTGAATTTTTTGCGTATATACCCCTCTCACCCCCCTCTTTCATATTTGACCCTGTTCAAAATCGAGGGGCCGGGGGAGGGTCCCGAAAATTTGGGCAAAATTAAAAATTTTGTGAACTTTTTGTTTAAAATTTTTAGCACTATTTTGAAAATTTTACAAAATTGTTGGTCAATCAGGGGTTCCCCAAAATTTGGCCGGAGAGGCACCCCCAAAATTATGACTCGTTCCTGTAACTTGTATGGCTGTAGTATAAATTGACCTTTAAACATTGGCTCATTATTGGAGGGAGACTAAAGTCTGACAAAAAAAGCTGCGTCAGTTATATACTTAATTTAGTGGCATGACTTCTGCGACTACTTGCTGTACTCTTGATAGTCAAAATCTATTCTTTCCGTAACGAAATCGCATGACGTTTCGTTTTCACCAGTGGTGCAACTATTTTTCGTCAGACTATAATGTTTCTATAATTTCAGGAGCGGAGCCAGCAGGAGGTCAATCGCAGTCTTCCGTCCGACCACAGCCACTCCCCAGTCTTCTCCAACAACACTGCCCCAGTCGGCGGGCTAAACCATTCCACCAATGGTCAGCTTAAAAAGCTAGGGGTCAAACTCTGACTATTACTTTAGCTTACATAAAAGTACCATACGTTAGTCATTGATTTTGGGCTTAATACGTTAACTCTTACTTAAATTACCGCCGATGCCTTACTTTAACTTTAACTTACATGAAAATAGTTTAAACTTTTTTGCCCTACTTGCAAGAAGTGAGTAACATGATGTGAACTGATTGCTGAATATACGGATGTTGTAATTTGGAAGGTGTTGTCCCATTCCTGCGCCCGTCAAGTTTTTCGATCAGTTTATATTCCCATTCCTGCGCTAGTACCATTCCTACACTATGTGGTCCATTCCTGCGCTGGGTGGGCCATTCCTGCGCCAGTTAAATTACAACAACAATAAATTTCAAGGGGGAATGAGTTATTAAAAGGAAATAATAAACCTTAAGTGAAGGTGACCTCAAGTGACATACCGAGTACAGGTGTTAAAACTCAAAACAATAGGATCATCGTACCAAGTACTTAATAGGGGTCATAAGGTCAAAATATCGTAAAAATACCCCACAATACATCGATAATGATGTGAATATTAGTCATGCCAAAGCGACGTTGTATACGCGACGAAACTCGTTGGGTACGGATTTGCCTAATTTTGCTCAGCTAATAGACGTTGAACTTAGTTCTTATTTGGATCACGTTTAGCATTTGCTTGGTTCATATTGCAAAGTCAATGTTTAGTAAATAATATTACTTTTATTATGTTATTGTTATTTGATTAATTAGTCACATTACTTTTTAAGTAACATTTTGTTCCCTTTAGTATGTCGTAAGTTTAGTCAAGTTTAGTAACTAATACGAATTGACTGACACACAACAAATTTACTATTGGCGCAGGAATGGACCAGCTGATGTTAGTATAAACACGTGCCCAGCGCAGGAATGGGAATGTCTGTTCATCGACGTTTAATCCCAGTCCAATTAAAACCAGCGCAGGAATGGGGTAGCGCAGGAACGGGACACAATCATTTAGAAGACCCTTTTGTCCTTAATCATGTTTCACACGAGGTGGATTTTCAAAAGGGATTTTCTCCATCGGCATCCCCGTGTGGGTCCCCATGCGTCCCCATGGAGATACCCTTGAAAATCGACACTCTTGTGAAACAGACTTTAAGGACATAATAGCCCTTGTTTTGTCCTTACCTATTTACAAAAACTACTTGAACAAAAACCGGACTCAGTCACACAATCGAAACATTTGTGTTTCAGCTTCCCCAGCGTCCGGCGGCGAGGACATTTTCGGGCTGACGGCGGCCGAGGCGAGACAACGACTGGCCAGCAAGAAGCGACGCGAGCGACACGACAAGGATTTGACACTGCAGCAGAAGTATGAGCTGGCCAGGAATTTATAGGACTGCTCCCATTGCTACTTGTTCCAAGTCTCTCTAGGGGTTAACTGGGTTAAACGGATTAGAATTATGGAAGAAGGATCAGACGTTTTTTAGTAGCACAAGATCGGCTCCAGTTTTTTTTATTTTGTAAAATTTATTAATATAAATAAAATAATATATATATATATATATATATATATATATATATATATATATATATATATTATATATATATATATATATATATATATATATATATATATTATATAAAAGATATAAAAAGAGAGATGTATATAGAGATATAAAAAATATTGATAAAACAGGATTCTAAATTCTAATCCGTTTTGTCTGTCTATATTAAATATTTTGAACCTTTTTCCAATAATTATACTTCCAAATACTATTGCTGTATTTAAAGGATAAAGTTAATTTTTTTTGTCTAATTCCTGGGGCTTGTTGCTGACTTTTAAAATTTTCTATTCTATATATAACTGTAACAATTGTCAGTGAATAATCGGGTGATTCGTGGTGAATTTGTCATACAAATTCACTTGCAATTCACCAGATTTTTCACTTACAATTATTATTGGTAAGACTTGTAGAAATATTAAAAATAATTTTTAAGACCATTTACGTTTTTCCACATTTTTTCAAACTTATACTTTCCCTTAAAAATTTTTATGTAAAAACGTATGAACTTGTAAAAAGTTTGAATAGCAGTGCGTAATGGTGTTAT
>JASANF010008531.1:0-37714 GCA_030248245.1 Trissonchulus sp. WLG1_4
ACATTAGTGCTTAGGTTGAGGCTTAGTAGGTGGGTCAGAAAAGGCTTACCTAGTCTTAATAATACTGACGGTCATTGTGTGAAACAAGCCCAATCTGCGGCAAAACCTTCAGTAAGTATTAAGCAACATTTTCAAGTAAGCTGACCAGTGGGTCAGCTAAAACTTGTTGTGCAGCAATTTTTTTACTTCAAATTGTGTAACATAAAAGATTGGCGTAGTTTTTCTTTCAGCAAACTGTGTGGATGCAAAATATCGAAGGTGTTTTCCCCCACAACAAATTGTGTAAAACAAGCTAGAAGTCTCTCAAACAAAAAAAGGATGTATCATATGTAACACCATTCCAATTCAAGAGTCATAAACTGCGTCTTTTGATGAAGGAGTTTTTTTAAATCAATTTCTAGTCTGCAGGTATTTTTTAAAGGAAAAATAAAACGGTATCAATAAAACGCAGCGATCAAATTTGGAAAAAGCATCGCGTTCATAGGCTAAGGCCAACATGAAATGCCTGGAATAACTAACAAAAAGTGAAATCCTTAAAAAGCTTATTTATTCCTAATTTCTAGGAAAATAAATATAAGGTAAAAGACAAACTTATGAAAAACTGTAAATTTAGAATAAAACTTAAAAAAGTCGCCGAAACCCGGGATCGAACCAGGAACCTTTAGATCTTCAGTCTAACGCACTCACAACTGTGCTATTTTGGCTTCCTAACAATCGCTAAAGTCAACATGATAACTGGTGTTCTGTGATTACAAGCGTAAGATATGTAACATCACCAGGCTTATTAAAGTTTTGGTTCATCGAGAATCATTTCGTTGATTAATATGTTTTCAAAATTTCCGTTTAAATACATTAAGTGTAGTGTAGCAATGTTTGCTGAGTTATTATTACTGAAGGCTTGAGTCTGATGCACTGGTCCACTAAAATCATTCAGTTATTGAGGTTGAGTTGCAGGAACCGGGTGGTTAAGACGGCAGTGCTTTGGATTAATAATCTGAGGACAGATGGTTCGATTCCGTCCGTTCATGAACTTTTTTGAAGCTGCAAATTCCATCAACGTAGCGTTGCACTGCGGATAGCTGTTTCTATTGAGCTACCAGCGTTCCAGTGTAATTTAACACTGTAATTCTAGGTGACACACGCACATATGTAACTTATTTGAGCTGAAGTAAAACATGCATACAGACAAATTTCTTGCACAGTTTAGTGTTATAACGCCAAAATCAAAATTAAAGACCTGTTGTGCTGTGGCACAACAGGAAAAATGCAGGCTCGTCAACTAAAGTGCTTGTTGAAACGTATTCATTTCAAAGCTTAGCGCTTCTTCCATCTGGGGATTTCTCGTTAGCAAATTTTCGCAGTTTTGAACAGCTTGAAAGTGTTTTTGTGAAATTAATGAACAATACAGTATTACAACTTTTTCTCATTGCTTCGTCTCTAACCTCTATAATAGCGCGGTTTTACGTCACATGAGTTGTTGTGATACAAGGAAGGAAATGTTTACCATTTATAGTCACTAGAAGCATCAAGTTTGTCACAAAGTTGCGTACGTTCTTGCCAAGGGACAGAGCATTCAGATAAAATTTTTAACATTTTTTCATTTTTCAGTCAAATTAGGTAAATTTGGAAGTGTCAGAACTGTTTTCCTGCCCTACAAGCCTTCAAAAGTTTTTGATATATTGCGAAATGGTTTGAAAAATTTTTGTAATCGTCAATTTTTTTACAATGCGTTTTTGCGCAAAAAATTCCGACCTCACACCGTAATTTTAGCGGAATATTTACTTATTTTATATAACTGATGTACGTATTTTTACGCGGCCCCCTCAGGGGGCTAAATAAATGCAAAATCTCGATAAGACCTAACCTTTTGCACAATAAATGTAAAACAATTTTGCTCATTTTGAAAAATAATTGTAAAACAATTTTGCTTCAATAAGTTTTTTACTTCAAAGGTGTTTACACACAAATTTTTGATGTTTGAGGAGAGGCTTTGGAGCTAATCAGCAGTAAATGTGTACAGAATTCGGAAATTGAAAATTGTTTTGTCCACCATTAGTGGCCGCGTTTAATATTTCCTCTGGAATATTGACACTCAGACCTCATAATGTAACCTCTGCTCACTCAGCAGAAGAACTTGTTCAAATATTTAAATTAACCGTATATCCATAATATTGACTTAAGGGTGAAGGCTTACCGCTTGATCTAACTTTTCCAAAATATTTTTATAACGTTTAGCTTCAGATAATTTAAATAGTCATCGTTTTTTTGGTCCCAAATGTTCAGGCCATATTGCCTCACCGCCAAAAATTTTTTTAAGCCAATCAACAAAATGCTCAGGCCAACACATTTTTTGTTGCAAGTTTTCTTTCAAAAATTGAGGACAGTATATTTCGGATATAAATAGTGATATATAATATTTGGGAATTAGTTAATAATGCTAACATACCAGTTACACTAGTCGCCAAACACACAAACATTTGTGTTTGTACTTTGTAGCAAATGTGTGGCGGAGTGCAGGGCTACAGGGACATATTATTTCTTTTTTGCCCGGAGTGCGTAGCAAAACGATAATTTTTAATTCACGTGGCAAAAATAGCCGTCAGTTGAGAAATTTGTGCCATGGAACAAATATTTTTTCTGGAGGCAACTAGCTTTGTAACCAGTACATGTACTTACAAAATTGTTTCTTGTTGTTTTGGATTAACTGTTATTTGTCTGGATCAACAGGCTTTTTTCAAAATTCTATTAAATTAAACAATTGAGGATAGACAGCACCACAGAGAATTGAGGGAAAGTTTTCGGATCATTTTTCAAACGACACACTACTGGAAAATATTTTCAATAAGGATGCTTTCATTTCAAATATTTTAGGAATAAAAAGATATTTTCAATGTTACTTCTCTGGTCCGTATCAATTGCGTGTTTTCCTGTTGGTGTAAATTGTTTACAGGTAAAGTTCGTTATTAGTATTTGTTGTACTGTTGAATTGGTTATTGAGAAGTCTGTTGTGACTCTATTTTACAATTCTTCTGCCCTCGTCTTAGCGTCGGCAGGTCTTTCGATTACTTTTTTACGTAAGCTTGCCCCTAAGCAACTCACACGATTTATTGTTAATGTCGGGTATCTAGCTACAAGACCAGACTTACGCAGGCAATAGGACAAAACACAAGTCTAACACATTTTATTGTTAATAGTTTCTGTTCACGAGCCTGACATTTTGAATCATATTTTTTCAAAAAATATATTTTGAACGAGCTCTTTTTCTAAAATTATGATGCATATTTTTCTTGGCGTCGCTTCAGCGTCGGCATGTCTTTATACATACTGCTTTTTGGCATAAGCTAGCCACGAAGGAGATTGCATGATTTTCGTGTTCAAACTTATGATTGTCCGGTCTTATTTTTTATGGTTGCTTGAAATGTGAATACAAACCGCATTACATACTTTTTTTATTGCTATGCATTATTTATAACTAATAGTATATGTACTAGGATTCAGAAGATTTAGTTTGTGACATTCACTTGCCACTTGACCGCAATTTGAATTTATCATTGCAGTGTTGTTATTTTTTTAATAAAAGGCTAACATGATCTAATCTAAAACATAAAATGTTGTTACAAGAAATTCACATTAATGAATCAAAAAATACAGAAAGATAAGTACACACACATCTCCACAGTGTCAAGTTTTGTTTAAACAAGCTCTTCTGCTGAGTTAGAAGTGGTTATATTGTGAGGCCCGAGTCACGAGTGTCAATATTCCAGAGGAAATATTAAACGCGGCCATTATTTGTGGATGAAAGCATTTTCAAATCTTAATTTTTGCACAGATTTACTGCTGAGTTGCTCCAAAGGTGGTTGCTGGGTTATGAGTGAAAATCATTTTAGTGATTTTATTTTGACTACATTAGCAACCACGGAGGCAATGTATACACACGTGTATGTGAAAAAGTAAAAATATTTGGCTTTGATTTTTATTAATTAAGTCGAACAATTTTAACTGTTTAAACATATGTAAGTGTAGCTGGATCTGAAGCTAAAACACCCCTAGGTCGTCTTATAAGCTGTTAACTTGAAATTAAAAACCACGTACTGGACAATGTGCAGTATAAAAATTCATGGAGGATGTTTGGAATATTCAAAATAAACTTTCTAGTCTAAGATAGGGTTAAACTGTTTTTCGAAAAAGTTTGATTTAGAAAAAATGAATGGGCTCGGTCGGGAGTCGAACCCGGGACCTATCGCACCCTAAGCGAGAATCGTACCAATAGACCAACGAGCCACATGATACTGTCTGATAAACTTGGATTATGACCAGTCTTTGCAACACAAAATCTCTTTGTACCGCCCATGTATTATGGAGCAGGTAACTGTATGTCGAACTGTATTGCATCAAAATTTTAGAAGAGCAAAAACTGCTGACTAAGAAATTAATAAATAGGGGATGGCCTCCAGGTATTTCAAGTTTTGACATGGGTGTATCGAAAATCTTCGAAACCATGTATGTATCTACATGTTATACTTTCGATATTAAGGCCGGTTGGCTCAGGTGGTAGTGCGACAAGCATTTACTGAGCATCTGATATCCAGTCAGAAGTTTGGGGGTTCGACACCCCACCGGTTTGCAAATTTTGCAGTAATTGTAGTTACAACTGCTGTCATTCTTAACAAACTTCCGTCTTTCCGTCAGTAACAATTGACCTACCTGCCGTTGTAGTGTAATTTAACGTAAGAGATTCGACCTACCCAAAGTTACATAGGACTTTCAGAATCTAAATATAGTATTATATACGCGGCCCCTGAGGGGGCCGCGTAAAAAATAGGAGAGTTGCACTGTTAAAAAATTTACTTGATAATGGCTTCAATTATTTGTTTACTAATGAATAATAAATAATTGCTACCAATGAATAACGATAGTATACACCAAAAAGATATTTGAACTCTGATTTTCAAAAGCAAAAAATTACTGATAAAATTAACATGAAACTACTGCTTGTTCCATCACAGTGTAATACATGCTTTTATGTCAGCGCTGTGTACTAGTACTACGCGGGGAGCCAGGCTATAAATAACGAGGACAGGTTCTAAAATTGACTAGTTTAAAAATGATTAAATTTAAAATTTCAAATTGTATTAATTTATAAATACAGGGTTTAATTGACAGTAACGTTAATTGTAACAGAGAAGTGTGAACCTGGGCCCGATTGTATAAAGAATTTCAACGGCCGTTGAAATCTCAACGGCCGTTGAAATTTAAACGGCCGTTGAAATTTTGCTAATTTTTATAAAAATTTCAACGGCCGTTTATTTCAACGGCCGTTGAAAAATTCTCCGTTGAAATCTACATTTTCTCCATTGCTATTGAACATTTTAACTGCCGTTCAAAATGTTTCGATTGTATAAAAGTCCGTTGAAAATTTTCAACGGAGGTTTTCATCAATTTTGACAGCGATTTTATAAACAAAATTTTTCCGTTGAAATCAACGGATTTTCAGAAATTTCTCCGTTGAAAACACGCGACTAATCATTTTTTCCAACTACTCGTTCTAAATTTTTAAAAATTTCAACGGCCGTTTAGTTCAACGGCCGTTGAACTGCCGTTGAGTTCAACGGACCGACAAAGCTCCGTTGAAAATATGCAATTTTTAAAATTTGTTGCAAAGTGTTTACTTGTTAACATCAAATAGCAAAGGAACATTGATAATTGAAAACTTTAATTTGACTTTTATAAATTCATAACTTTACACAGTTGATGAAAAAATTTAACATTAAAAATCAAATTTTCAAATTATTACTAGTAAAAAATTACATAGCAGTTTGGGAGGTTAATGTTAGCAAAAATGGGCAAATTTCTTTCCTTGTTTGCAACTAAGGGCCTATTCCTTTACCGGATTAAAAGGTTAATTATAATCGGACTAAACGGTTTAAAAATTATGCTGAAAAATGCCATTCCAAAACTTCCGGATTAAACTAAACGGACTTAACTTATAGCGCACTGCTTTTTAATCAGACTAAACGGACTTAACTATGCACGCTAATGTTAAGCGTGCATGTTAAATCCGTTTAGTCCAGTGGTAGTTTTGGAATGGGGTCTGACTAAAATTAAGCCGCCGACTTCTTTTAACTCGTTTAGTCAGTTTAACCCGATTTGCAATTCCAAGACCTCGGACTAAAATAAGTTCAGTCCGTTTAATCCGGTAAAGGAATTGGCCCCTAAGTTAGGGTAAACTCGTGCATAGTTGACACTTTTTGAGACTTTATTTTTCTTTTCAAAATCGCTCGTTTTTTCATGCTGCAACTGCATGTAAAGCTTACATCATGTGATAGAGAAATTTTTTGGCTTTCAGATGACTGTAAACTCATGTCCAACAGTTTCGTTTAACTTTTAAGCAACAGTAAATTGTAAACGGATTCAAATTTTAGCAGCTCGGATATAGTTGTCACTAGACTCGGCCTAAGTTGACACTACTACGCTGTTATCGTCGTTGTTCAAATTAGCTCAAAAAATGAGAGATGATAGACTGTACTTAATTCAAAATATGATTTTAGCTAATAAAATATTGACATAATACCAAAAAATTGAACTTATAAGCTGTAATCACAGCAAAATTTTAGCACCAACTGAGTCTCGAAAAAACTTATCAAAAACTGTTAATGTTACCATTTTACAATAAGTAACCGTCAACATGAAACGTGTACTCAATCCTACCGTAATGGTAATTCAATAATTCATAAAAAATGCATAACAAACGCTAAAATATGACAAAACGTGTCATAAGCACCAAGAGCAATAAGCAACTGTGTGCTCTTGGTGTAGCCCCAAATTATTTCGTAAACTTATATTATACCTCAGCACAGTTACTGAAAACGCCGCTATTTGGAGTATTTATGAATTTGAACGTATTTAAAACAAATTTATGCTCGGAAACTTATCATTAGCATCACAAATCATCATGAGAGCATTACCCAGCAGGAGCATTACGGGGGCACATGCTCTTGATGTGTTTCAAGTGTCAACAGAGGCCGAGTGAAGTGTCCACTATGGCCGAGTAAACTAAAACTCGAGCTAATTTTACAAAATTGTAAAAATTAAGCGAGAAGTTGACAGGAAATAAATAACTATTGACAAAATCGTCATCTAGAATAACAGAGCCATCCATTGATATATACATTATGCCACATTATTAAGCGGCAAAATTAAGCTCACAACCTGCATCTAAACGTCTTAGTTTTTTGTGAATTTGCTTAGTTTTTTCTGGGTGCGCTCGAGTGACAATAGTAAAGCGTCAAGTTCATAATTTTGCTTACAAGTTATATCCATAAGTTGTATACCGTTTGATAGCCAAGATCATGAACTTTCACGTGATACTAAAATTATCACTGAAAACTTTTGCTGTCTCAAGTTATGCATCCAAAAGCTTAGCAGTGGCAGCTATACCCGAGTGTCAACAATGTACGAGTTTACCCTACACAAAGTTTTGTTCTAAAAATCTTAAAAATCTCCGTTGAAATTTCAACGGCCGTTGAAATTTCAACGGCCGTTCAACGGCCGTTTATCTCAACGGACTTTTTTTGATGAAGTCACACGACATTATGTTCTAAAAATCTTAAAAATCTCCGTTGAAATTTCAACGGCCGTTGAAATTTCAACGGCCGTTCAACGGCCGTTTATCTCAACGGACATTTTTTGATGAAGTCACACGACATTATGTTCTAAAAATCTTAAAATTCTCCGTTGAAATTTCAACGGCCGTTGAAATTGAACCGGGCGTTGAAATTTCAACGGCTGTTCAACGGCCGTTTATCTCAACGGACTTTTCTTTATGAAATCACTGTTGAAATTCACATTTTTCTCTGCCAAAACCACATGATTTCATCGTTTATAAAATTCAAACAATTTAAACGGCCGTTCATTTCAACGGCCGTTGAGTTCAACGGCCGTTGAAATGTTTATACAATTGGGCCCAGGTTTTAATTGTCACGACTAAAGACTGAATCTACTTTCTGGTTGAGTATTGTATAAATCAGAGTTAGGCAGTAGTGCACGAATTGGACCACAGATTGCATCGAAAAACCAGTCATAATTCCCATAACACCGCCAAAGTTAGACACTAATGATGAAAGCTGAAAAAATAAGAGTAATATTTTATTTGGACGCAACTAAGATTATGAAACACTTCCTATCATGACCTCGGGGCTGCGTCCAATAGCTTAGCGCAGATAATCTTTTTTATGCCCAGTTTCTTAAATACCAATATTTAAAATTGTAGGTTTGTATAATGTAAAATAATGTAAAATTATGTAATGGACCAGTTAAAATTTTAGAAAAATACATATATACATACTTTAAAAAACCTATAATTATAATGAAAAGTCAAGAATTTATGTATGAAAATAGGTAACGTATTTGAACGGTGAAAACAAAATTATTGTAACTCACATCGTAGAGTTCGTGTTCAGTGTACAAGAGATATGAAGTTCGTTTCAGATATACTATAACTTCGGCGGTGTCGCTAAAACAATGAACGGCAAAATTGACAAAATTGACAAAATCAGGTCGGCTATCACTATAAAAATGCATACTTTTAAAAAAAATTAGTATTGGGCATTTGGGACCCATAGTTGACCACAATATGTTGCTCATATTGGGTACATTTTCACTTATAACCAACTGAATGCCCAACTAAAACTGGCGATTTGGACGATAGCTGCATTTTACCTGATTTTCGTCCAATAGCCTGTATCGGCTGTAGCCACTGCTACAGATTGCTGACCATACTAGGGGGATGGGTGCAAATAGCTATAACTTACAGGGGGGGACGTCCTTCCCTAGTCTTAACTTAGCCGCTATCAGAGGGGGGGGGGAAGCGTGTTATTCTCTCGGTGGTACATGAAAATGAAGCCTAATCTCAGAAGGAAAGGAGTTTTTGTCAATTTACTGTAACATGATTCGACGTGAATATTGATGAAGTTTTTTTATCTCGAAAGCTAGGTACCAGATATCATGAAATGTTAATAAAAGTGACGGATGCAAGTTGACATACTTTTTTGAAAATCAAAGAAACGGCGGAATAGTAACTGGAACTAGAACTAAAAAATTGTAGAACTTACGGAAGGGCTTTCACATTTTTCTCTTCTTCCTGAAACAAAATGCTTCAATTATATTTTATGGTTTCACGCGTATATGCAATGTTTGGGAGAAGAGAGAAAATGTCCAAGTCATTTTGACTCCACACACGTTAACTGTGTGTGCAGTGTGCATGTTAACTGCTGACACATTATGATCACAACAAACCAGATTTACTGGTAAGTCGCAGACTGTTGACTAGCTAGCGTTAGAGCAAGAAAGTTATGACGATGATAGTCATGGTAATAGATCGTTTTCGTTCTATTTATTAGAACATATTAATGACTACTGACAGTTAGTATCAACTTTCAGTTAGAATTAATGACAATTGACTTGACAGGTTATTTATTAAGTTATATATTAACTTTCAATTTAAATAAGACAACTATTAGACTAGTATTACGTAAGTGGCTTTTTATATACATATTCTTGCCAGCAGCTTTCACATTTAAAACAGTTTATCGTTTTTCTAGTAGTAACTAGTGACTGGTGTTGTATGAATACCAGTTATTACTACATCGTCACACTGCACGCTTACATACCTAAAAATTTGCAAACTACAACAAAACTATATCTGTTAAGTCAAAGAGTTCACTACGGCTCATGTTAGCTACTACTGGCCGTAGGACACGCGACTGGCGTTAAATGTTATAAATCAGCATCGTGATCATATAGCGTTATTAAACGTACATGGACGACATGCCCATTAATAACTATTCTTTCTTGGTGTATCAACTCTGAAGAGTTCCAAATGTGCCGCGTGCAATCTTAAATCTTAAAAGTATTTTCAAATTAATAAGCAGTCTACTCGATGTTTCCTAACAAAAATCTGAAAATAAAAAGTTTTCTACTCAAGACGTATTGGTATTACTTATTTGTGTTAATTCTCCTCAGCATATATAAAATTGTATATGACCATTTAAGTAGCTGTTAACACTTTTTACAGGAGTTCCAGACTGATCTATGCCTAGCTGCACTCCAACTTTTATGACATTTAACACATACAATTTTGTGACCACGTTTCGTTGTTGTTCTTGAAATATCGAAGTATCCTTCACTACAAAAAATAAAAAGTTATCTTTCAGTTAGGTATTTAATAAAAAACAGATTTCGATGTAAAAAGCACAATAATTTTGTTAAATTTTATATGAATAGGGTTCGGTAAAAAACCTAATTTCGGTAAAACCAACGTATTGGCATATTGACTGAGATTTACATATGGTGTCAGTTAAAACCCGGTGTATACCACCGCATGAAGTACATGTCGAACTCAACGTTATTTATAAAGTCTACTGTTATTTCCAGATTGATAAGAAACTTTTTGTTTAAGTTTTACGCCAAACGTTTCCGACTTTTACCTAGCCAACTCACAAGCAGTTTATCGGGCAGGTGCAATTGCTCAGCCAGCCATCAACATTTTCGCTGAAGCTGCCAACCACGTGCTTGATGCAGTGCCCTGAAGAGTGCAATTGACTACATTTAGATGCAACAAGGGTTTTAGTGTCTTTGTTTTTAAACTTAATTGGACAAATGTGTACTAGGGCTGGGCACGGTTACAAAATCACTATCCGTGTACACGGTTAGTTTCGAAGGCTAGTAACCGCGTGTACACGCTAACTAACGGTTACTGCAATTATCCGCGTGTACACGGTAATTATCCGTGTAACCGTGTAACCGTTTACACGCTAAGTAGCCGTGTAGCCGTTTACACGGATACTAACCGTGTAAACGGTTACACGGTTACTAAACGGTTACACGGTTACTAACCGGTTACACGGTTACTAAACGGTTACACGGTTACACAATTACTAACCGGTTACACGCTTACTAAGCGGCTACACGGTTACAAAACGTCAAGAAGCAGAGGGGGAGGAATGACCAAGAGAAGATGCGAACCACCCATCTCTAGATCTGCAGACCAGCAAGCTACCATATGAGCTACTGGGACAATGCAGAGCTGTCAGTATAAATGCCTTTATATATCTTGAAGAATATAGCTAGCACACAAATGCGTGTATGAAATAACACAGGCAAATCGCTTGCGCACGATTGTAGGCTAATTTGCATAAATCCAGCAGCCAAGCGAACATTTTTCTTAACGGGTACACGAAGTCGGAAAACGGATACTGTAACCGGTTACACTATCCGTTTAGAGTAACCGGTTACACTATCCGTTTAGAGTAACCGGTTACACTATCCGTTTAGAGTAAACGGTTACAGTATCCGCGGTTACTGTGTCTTAACGTGTACACGCTGTAACCGCTAAGTAACCGCGGATAGTGACCCCTAACCGTGTACACGCTAAGCTTAGCGTGTACACGGTTACATGCGTGTACACAATTCGTACCGTGTAACCGTGCCCAGCCCTAATGTGTACACTATGCATATAATATATACATAATTTTTAATAATTAATAATAATTTATAAGAACCATAATTGTGACATGGTGTCTGCATTAGAGACTATGACATACATTGTTAGACAAAATCTAAACCTTAAAACCGGAGTAGTAATGCCATGCCAAGAAAGTGATTATAATTTTTTTACGCGGCGGCCTCAGCCGCCGCGTATATACTATAGTGTACAAAAGGTCTTAACACATATCAGCTTTCATAGTGTAAAGTTGCACTGCACATATTGGTAGGTCAGAAAAATACACTATTTGTGTGTGTGTAATTGTAAATTGAATGATTGATATATTTAAATTATATATCAGCGCACTGGAACCAGCACATTGTTGACTTAAAATGCCATTGCCAACAACGAGTGCTACGTCTATGGCGTGGTACAGCTATGTATGTTACTCAGCTTAGTGACAGTTAAGCCATGTATATAGTATGCATTGCCTTTGCAGAAAATTTGCTGCTCAAGTGCTTTGTTTTTTAGAATTAACAAAAATTTTTCGTGTTGTGAAATATTATTTGAAAGCATTATGCTGTTTGTTGTACATAAAAGTATAAAACAGGATTCACAAACACAGTCCAACTCCTCAGTATGTATGTATCGGGTAATGCGGAATGATGTTAATTGACCAAAGTATCATGCAACTTTATGCGACGTCAGAGGCTGACCGTATAAGCTGGGGCTGCGGTTGGCAAGCGATTTTTAGCGTGAACCCAAAACCAGACTAACCGAGAAAAATCGCTATTTCGGGAGTGCAGGTCATCCGCAGAGGCAAATTCAGACCTATGTTTGATTGTAGCTTATTTAAACTGTGGCATATAAATTTTTCTGTAATAGAATCATTTGTTACCATTATTGCAGGCATTGCTAATGTCGGACAATATGCACCACTTGAGAAAACGAAACATGTGATTTCGTTACTGAAAGAATGATTTTGACAATCAAGAGTACAAGTAGTCGCAGAAGTCATGCTATCAAAATATGTGGCGCATTTTTTTAGTTATTTTTGGCGAATTGGCGAGCATTTGAAACAGTCTCTAAGCTAAAAAGGAGCTAAGCTAAGTTAGGTAACTAATGAGATTAAGACTGAGAGTGGTCATGTTTAGTTGCTTGAAAAGTGTTGGCATTAAAATATGTTGGCGCCGCGTTCTATATTCGCGCAACGAAATTTATCCTAAATTAATTTAACTCTACTCGCAAAACGTGCTTGTGGAGGCTAAATTTTACAGTCATGGTTGACTGTATGTTCAGAGCAATTATTTATGCTTACCTACTAATGCGTTTGCCGCAGATGTGGCTGTTAAGTGAACCCCAAGACGTTACTTACAATAAGTGATGTTGGAAGTGCAGCCAGGAGCCGTTTTTCCAGGCAGTTCGGGCAGTCTGGGGTCGAAGCAGCCGCACGCACTGTAGCAGCGTTTTTGGTAGCAAGAAATTTGGCATAGCTGCAACACCATTTGTGGAGTTTTAATCTGATGAAATGTTTGACGGTAAAAAAATCAAACGCGTTTTAGAAACCTGTGCATCAGCGTGTTATGTATAATTGATTAGCTAGGGTTTTCGATAGTTTGATTGCGCTTTTTTCTATTCAGATTTTAGCATTATGTCTAGGAGTGAAATTACTATTATCAAGAGTACATACTGAGAAGAGTATTAAATTGTACCTATTGGCTGCGCAGTACAGTGTAGCAGAAATGCTCCCAAAATTACGTCCCACATGTGAATGTTCCCAAACGGGTGCAGTACTTACTTAAGGGGGTAATGTCGTTTTCGTGGTTGTTGACATTTCAGTGTAATTTTTGCGCCCACAGAACTCAAGCTAAAAACGGACTACGGCTTCGAAAATTTTACCACATTATCTTTAGGAAAATATCCCCACTCGTTTTTTTCCTTTTCTAAAAATAATTTGTAGAGTCGGTGTTATGGGCTTTTGAAAATTTTAGAGAAAAGTCAAATTACGTGATTTTTGCACAAAAATGTCATTTTCTCAACGTAGAAACGACTTATCAACTATATCAAAAAAACGGGTGGGGATACCTATTATGTCAGTGCATAACTGCAAAAAGTTTAGTAGTTGTTGGCTGATCTTGAGTTTCATAACTGTGGCGCAAAAATTAGTCAAAAAAACCGGTGATGAGGTGTATTCAAATGATTGCAGCAGTAAAATTGCAAAAGATAATCAGCTTTTAAATATAGATTTTTTAAAGCTAGAAGGTGTAAAAAAATGTAAAAAAGACCGCTCTAGTTTTTGTTGAGGTTAAGTGCAGTTATGGTAGTTTAAAAAAACACCTAAAAACGCAATTACCCCCTTAAATGGGTCTCAATGTTAAATGTAAAAAAATCTCTAAATGTTAAAAACTCAAGCCCTACCTCGTTGCTATATGTACGTCTCTTCAAATATAAATTCTGTGTTCGCATCTTCTTTTGGATTTTTCGAGCACTTTTTTAAACCTCTGTCGTGTTTTATTTCTTCTATCTAAAATTTCAATTTGAAATGTATTTTCTCATAACATGACAGTTGATTGCTAAAAAGCAAATAGTTTTCAGGAAATGAAAATGATCGAATCAAACGCAATCTTTATGCAATTTGACAAGTATAGAATTTACTTACCTACCTATTTCCGAATTACAGTATTTTGAAACTATTGAAGATATAGTGTTCGTGATATAAATACCATTAATTGAATTTATTGAATTTACATCGATCGCTAATAGAGTTGAAAACTCGTTTGCATAGTTACGAACTAGCTATTATGTCGTTGTCCGTTTGTCTTGTTGACCTTATGCAAATGTCTTTATGTCTATATAAGGACAGGAAAACAGTCTTTACTCTTTATGCTCGTTTTTATGTTTTTTTGTTGAATAGAACGTTGCTCTATTTGATAAAGTCTTATTCTCTTGTCTTTTTCTGCTTAACCACCCAAATTGCGACAAGTTTGCATTTTGGAGGCAGAAAGAGCAGAAATTTGTTTTTTTTTCATAAAATTTTTTGCTTTTCACACGTTTTTTTGTATTTGTTTTTATATTTTTTGTTTTCCTTGGTTATTTTGCATTTATAATGTTTGTTATTTTAGTTGATGTTTTAGAATGGCATCCTCAGAGCAGGATTTTATAGGAAAATTAAAGCTGTGCAAATTCTGGACCCAATAAACGACATCAAATATAAATAAATAAACCTAAACAAAAGATTAAATAGTTATTATCACAAAACGACTGTATACAGTAGCCTAAATGACAAAAAATAATCAAAACGAATTTGCCAGCAAAATAATTTTAATTTAATTTCAAATAACAACAACTCATGACTGAGTTAAACAAAAAATCGATAAGCTATGCATACATGATAGTCGACATCAAAAAACACGTGAAAGTCACATGTTTTTATCCCTGTCCTTTTGTCATAAAGTGTCTTTACGCATTTTTTTATGAAGGCAAAAACAGTTCAAAAGAAAAGGAAAAGGACTAGCAAAAAGACAAAAGGATTAAGGATATAAAAATAAAAAAAGACAGAAAGACATAAAGATCGGAACAGATTGTTTTTAAGGACAAAAAGACACAAGTGATATTTTCATAAAGACAAGAGTGAATAGGGTTTTATTTTACAGCTGTCAAGCTGTCTTACATAAGTGATGGCAAAACTTGAGGAATGATCTTTGGGAATAATGTATGCAGAAATCATCGGCATCGCAGGTGACTCTGGGTGGTGGATCACAATCTTAGGACCAAAAGTCATGGCGCTGTCCATAATAGCAGCGGGACTGGTCACATTAAGCAGAATTTGCAAACCTAAAACATTTGAAAGTAACATAACAAGGCAGAGCGTTAATATCGCTGAACAACTTAGGCAATATCATAATTGTGTTGATAAACAAGCAACAATTTGCTGCAAAAGAAAAACAGTACGGACTTTGCAGTAGTTTGTCATATTTGACAAAAAATCTGTTGCGAGCTCATGTTCTATTCCAGCTGAGTAAATGCAGTGTATATAACTTGCATAATAACTTGCTTTAGGGTCTTCATAAACTGGTTTCAATGTTTTAAAACAAATATTGCTCTCTTTTTTAGAATACATATTTTTCATAGTTAGTAATAATGCCGGATTTATTTGGATATGACATGTGAATCAAGACCGCAAAGTGAGCGACCGCTCTCAATCACTATAATAACAAACACATTGTCGTCATTATGTAGAATTTCTACAAATTGTGTAAGCGCAAAGCCATGTTCATACTTGTCCTTGAGAACACAGGCACAGGGACAAGGACAATGTTCTAATAGCTATTTTGCACTTTTGACCAAATCGTTTTGTCCAACTGTTTGCATTCGATCTAGACTTGACGTCAACTTCTTTTGTGCAAAAAATTGTCCGAATTGCCTATGTAGATTTTTTGAAACTGCTTAAGAACAGATCGAAAGAAACAAGAATAAGGACGACTATGAACCGGGCATGAGGTTAAAGGGAGACTATATTTAAAGGTAAAAGTTATATATATAGCTCATTAGCTGATGTTATTGCCTGGAACAATATCCATAATATTCTATAAATGTTTGTGTAAACAAATTGGCAAGCAAACAGTTTTCAAACTGATTTGTACACTTACTGATATGACTGGAATGTGTGTTTACATGTGTAATGCTATACGCTGTTCAGTGCCCTTCCATTCCATTTCAACTTTTTTTGTCACAACACACACACGCCAACAAATGCACGTTAACTGGTCGCTTATGCAAGGGCTGCACAACATTAAGACTTTAGTATCATAATATGTAGACACACGCACACATACCTATAATTTATTTTATCACAGAACCTAGTGTTTTTGTACTATGATCATCATAAGGACCTGTTGCGGTGTGCCGCAACAGGAAAAACAGTGTAGTAACTCTGAAGTCAAGTGCAGGCTGCTAGATGCACAACGTGCCTTAGAATTTTGGTATTGCACTGTTGTGTGCATCTTACTTATTGACTTATCGCACTGTATATTTCAAACCAAATAATTTACATTTCCTGTGCAAAATCTGCATTGTTAAACTAGCAGTCAAAAGTTTTGAAAAAGGTATTAGTGTTGTTAAAAAGTAAGTCATCATTTAAGGTGGTAGTTACGTTTTCGAAGTTTTTGCATTAATTAAAAAATTACTTGATCGAACTATTCAAGTTTGGCACAGACATTGCAAATGTTGACAGCAATATTTCAGCTAATTTTGAAAATGAGTCAAACTTTTACGGCTAATTTATGACTCAAAAACTTGATTTTTGTGTAGTTTTGAGGACTTGCAATATTGTATGTGAATTTTGTGGCTCTTATACTACACAGAAAGGCCATTCAAAAAAGGGCTAACCCGTTTTATTTTAAAAATATTTTCAGTTAAAACATGACATATTTCTGTTAGTCGTTCTAGGCGATCGGTAACTTTGAAGTTTTTTACCTCAATTCTGACTTCTCGTGCCAATATCACAATATACAATTAACCATTTGACACCATAAATTATATGTATATAGTCCCTTATGCATCTATGATAGCCGCAAAATTTGTTTGGAATATGTTAAAGCAGCCAAGAGTTTTGGCAGTTTTAATAAATTCCTTCGAAACTTGCAAATCTTCCTCAGTCTCCTGAAAAGTCATTTTTAAAATTTTTGTCCGCCAGAGTTTTTAGCTGGTACGGGCGAACTGTGCTTAACGTAATATTAGATGACACATATCTTGTTCAGTTCATAAGAATGCAAAAAAACACATTTGACAGTAGCCAAATAAATTTGCCCTATACCTATTTCGAATTGAGTGAAAATGTTGATTATTTTTTTAATTACAACCTACCAAAGTCATGAAAACTGCCTTTTCTTAAATTTTTAGTCAAATTTGAGGCAAACTTTTGCTCAATTTAAAAATCTGCTAAATCATTACGTTTAGTTAAGCATATTACCACTTGTAACATATAACACATAAACGTGTCTTCGGTATCAACTGCTTGACTGTAGGCGTAATTTTTTAACCACAGTGAAGTAATAACAAAATACATGGAAAAATGCATAAAATTGAGCTAATAAGTTTCACGAAAATAGTAGGAGTATACAATATGAGTGCTATCGACACTTGAAAAACTGTAATTGTGTAAAAAATAAGTTGATTAAAAATATGCAAAAGACCGCTTGTAAATGAATTGAATCAGTAATTGCTAGAAACTGAAAAAAGCTGCGAAAACGTAACTACCACCTTAATAAATATTTAAGGCTTATTTGACGGCATTCATTTTGAAAAATTTTGGGTGCATACGTTCTTGACCTCGGTTGTTACTAAACCCATTGTCGGCCTTAAAACTCATGCAGAGCAAGCTGTAAAAAATTGGCAGCTAAAAAACAAAAACGAAAGAGTGAAGGAAAATGAAAAAACAAAAGGAAAAAAACGAAAACAAAAAAGAAAACTAAAGAAGGATCACCTGAAAGAGCGTAGCTTCTTCAAATAAAAAAATTACCATAGGTTTCACCTGCTTCGATACGGGTTCTGTTTGTTCGATAGGTGTAGCATTCCCCTTGATACGGGTCCAGCTTGTAAGAAAACAAAGACCTAAAATGCAACTTTTCATACCTGTTAAACGCTACAGTGCACAGCACCAGTTACCAAATTCAATAAACTCCAGTTTGTGGGCCAATTGGCCTGTGTTAGTGGATTTAGTGCTAACTTGCGTTAAATTTTAAAAGTATGGTTTTCACTTTACATGAATTACAGCGGCAGTTGCAAAGTTTTAAAGCTTTTTTGTGGGGAGTATTTTTAGGAAGTTTTCAAAAAATGCATACTATTTTATATCATCATTTTATGTTTTCAGGCAAAGCAAGTTTGGTACCTACTAAAAGTGAAAGGAAACATTGCATAAAAATTAAAGCTGTGAATCGTCACAGGTCAAACTGAAAATATATTGAATCGGGTTTCGCAGCTATTGCCTTATTGCAGGACACATAAAACGAAGTAATTTATATTTGTAATTTATAGCTACGGACATTCATTTTACAATGCATTTTTCTAGTCGGGTTCAGCATGATAAATTAGTCTAAAACATCTGAGCACTGAGCAGCTGTTATTTGCATTGTGTACATACATACAAACGCGAAACTTATTGAACATACAGATGTACACAGCACCGAATAAACTATTCTATAACAATTAAAATGCGCTGCACAGACTTTTTCGATAATAAGGAAGTGTAATCTATTCTAATATTAATAATAACTTAATTTCAGTTGTAAAACACGACAAGGTACGATACGAATAAACACCAAGAAGTCAGAAGGCAAACACTGCACAAGATGCACATATATAACTCAAATTTTTATTACTGACACACTTTTAAGGCGTTTCTACTACGTTAACTCCTCTTATGTAGCACACGACTTTGAGCTACTCTGCCGTAAAAGTGTGAAAAAGCCTACAAGGGTTAGTTTACAGGATTTGGATTAATGAACTTTTGCTGTGTTATGCGAGAACTCTGACTCTCTGACTTCGGACTCGGACTCAACTAAACGATCACTTCCTTAGGTCTACTAGTGGCACAATACGAACAATACAAAACATACGTTTAGGGTGCGCGTAGGTACTTGCCAATACACAGTAATACTTTCACAATTTATCTCTATTCTGACTATATCGCAACTCTCACTCAGACTCAAATAAGCACAGTAGAGTAGCAGAGGTTAGAAATGTTTGTCAACAGAACGATTAGCTAAATCCGACGCTCTTCGCAAGGACACAAGGGGGAATTGGGGTTTTTGGCAAATATGCAAAACGAGGATTCCGCCGAGAGTGTGGCCTCATTCTGTGCCACGTCCAAACGCTAAACTACGTACTCAATTCAACCGGCAGATCACTTCTTGCAGCTACAACTGAATCTGGGCAAAAACCTGTATCAATCAGGGGACTCGTTAACCCTGTTTTATTACAAATGTGAGCAGCACGAGAAACTTTAATGTTTTAGCCAAAAATTATGGCTGCATTTAATATTTCTTGTGAAATATTGCCCTCAAGCCTTACAATGTACCTAGCAGAGAAGCTAGTTTTTTTTATATATTGGGACTTTCCTTTTGTCAATCAAGGAAAACATAGAATGGTATGTAGCCAACCTGTCACATTCTTTCCTGCTTATGATGCAGTTCAAGACCAGAAAATTTGAATTGTTGTAGAACAAATGCCCCAACGGACCGTCATCCGTTTTCAGTAGCTCGTATTCAAAATACTTCAAAAGGACATGCATGCCAAAAAGGGCTTGTTCTGCAAAGCGCCAATTTCCACGTAAATATGAGTTCATTACTAATTTCTGAAAAGTAAGTATTGTCATACGTTAATTTTGGCAGCGGATTAAAAAGTTAATAAAATGAGATATTTGATAAAATGAGAAAGTGAACTGATTAAAATCGAATTAGTGGGATAAAAAATGAAAAATATGTTCTCATCTTTTTTCTATTCTTTCAGCAAAGTAAACTAACCTGGTGCCTAAAATACGCATCTACTGTATTCTAGTGAGTGTTGCTAATCGTGTTAACCATGTGATTGGTATTTAGATTATACTTGAATGTTTCTATGCCCAGAGGAAGCCCAGATATCCTGATGTTATTATTGCCTGAAATGGAAAATCCGTTACATTTGATGAGCTGCAGCTCATGCCAATCTCCCAATCTACATTAATTTTTGGCACTGATAGTGTATGTATGAACCCAACAAATTGAAAATGACGAAAACCTGCCACAAATATAAATATTAAACGGGATCGCTATCAGTTTGACGGTTCTAAACCTTGTATGAAAATGGTTTTTCAGCCATAACTTGGCAAAAGATCGGTCTAGAGCAAGAGGTATTTCCAAAGCACGCTCTATAAACTGTGTCAGTAAGAAAAAATTTCACGATGAACCTCACCGGTATGGTCACAAACAGAGGTTGGGTCGTCCTGGATTTGGCACATTTGCACACCTGTGCATTTTGGGCTTGGTGTGAAGTATGCCGAGTCGTAGAAGTAAAAACTTGAAGTGAAGCATCCGGTCATCGGTTTGTCGAAAGTATATCCGGGAGCCAATTGTATATAACTGCAAACCATAGCAACGAATCAGCAGATTTAACTACCATTTTATTTTTGTTAGGCATGTGTAGAAAATTGTTTTTTCCTGCCGCCGCCTCAGCGGCGGCAGGTATTTATATTGCTTTTTACATTTCTCTGTATTTGAGAGCAGAAGCATATTTAACGTGCTAAGTTGTCATCAATGCGGGTGCCAAAATTTTAATTTTACATTTAATTAAAAAATTATATTACTAATTAACACGTTGAATGCAACAAAAGTAAAAGTGTGATTTTTGAAGTTCTTGAATTTGTTGTTAATATATTTAATATGATTACAGGACAGGATTGTGAAGTTTTAAGCTTGTGACCCTCTTGGCCATAATTTGAAACTATCGTTGCTGTGTTGCCATAATTTAATCCAAAACATAAAATTTTTTACAAAAGGTAATTTTTTACAAAAAAGTATCCAAAACATAAACTATGGCTTGAAAATTGTCGAACAGGGGGGTTGGTGGCAAAAATACTTTCTAAAATGTTCTTTTGAAAATAATTACTTGATGAATGAAATATTTTTCACTAATCAATAATTAACTACCCTAAACAAAAGATAAATATAATAATTCAGTTTAAAACTTACCAATATTTTGACACAGTAACCCTTATTCACACATTCATAAAATGTAAATCATACCCATTCGTGAAAAATTTCAAAATAATTGGTTCAGGTCCACTACAAAGTTGTTGAAACATTTATTTTTAACAGCATTCAAGCTTACATTGTTTATCGTTTCCGTAGCGCAATGGGCTAGCGCTTTGGTTTCATAACCGACAGTTCGCTTGATCGAGCCCAGTCGGGACAAATATCTGAAATTTTTTTTGAACAATTTTTCATTAAGGTCACTATATATCTGTATCTGTCCGCACTGTTTCATACGTATGCTGTTCATCTGTATGATTAATCTGTTAGCAAACTTTTGGCACTTTAAAAATTTTGCAAAAAAGGGTTGACAGACAAGTATTGCACTAAGTGTGATTAGCTACATTTGGAATAAACTTTTTGAAATGTAATTTATTTAAAAGGTTGAATGGGATAGATTTAATCTAAATGAACTGCCTGCGGCTGAAATAATCTAAACTAGCACGCTAGATTTGTAATGAATTTCGCTATCAATGAGTTGTACACCATATCCAAAATATTATTCATTTTTGACTTTACCTTGATCTTCTAAGGACTGAGTAATTAATAGTTTATGAAAACTATTTTTAATCATTGTAAACTTTTTACGCGGCAGGGTCAAACTTTGTGTAAGTACTAATTGGTGACAGCAAGAAATTACTGTAAAAATTTGCATGAAACTGCTGCTTGTTGCCCATAAAGTGGTCGAGCACATGATAATGCACAGATTCACTTCTTCCTTCTTGAGATGCTAAATCAGGCTATGAGTATTAGAATCTAAAGAAGGGCATATCCTATAGATATTTTGTAAGTAGAAATATTGAAAATACTTTCTGGGGCGCAGTGGATAAAGAAACACCAATTTTCCACTTGTAGTGAATATATACTATTCCAAGCTGTGGTAACATTAATATTTTAGCAATAACTTTAAATGATTTGACTGCGCATTAACTTATGTATTTTTGAGCGTATTAACGTATTGAGCAGTAGAAAAATTTTGAAGTAAAACGCTAGATCACTTGTCACGAAAGTATTGATTGATGAAAATTTAAAATCTAAATTCAGTATTAATATCTATTACTTTTCTTGAGAACAAATTGATACCTACCGAACTGTACAGTTGTTATCATGAATAGCGGTCCAGGATCCATTTGAAGCCACGTGTGACGTTTCACTCTTATTTTGATGGTTGTTGCTAACATAATGAGCGCCATACAATATTTCAGCCTCACATCCAATTTTTTCAAACATTTTTTCACCATAGAATGTTTCATTTTTTCTAAAATGGCAGTTTTTTTGATAATAAAAGTTTAGACCTGCCAAATTAGCAATTGTAGCGTTTAGTATTCTCAACGACGGAGCCGTGTTTTGAAATTGTCTTGATGTACACCGCTCCAAAGCGAAAAACATCAAACCGGAAATGTACACTATGCTACAAGTTATTCTGCACGTTATTCTGCACGCTCCAGCGTACGTACTAGGGCAAAAAAGTTAAACTTTAACTTTAACTAAAATTAAAAAAGTTAGGGGTCATACTTTAACTTTAACTTTAACTACAAAAAAGTTATAGGTCTTACTTTAAGTGTAACTTTACTTAAAGTAAAACACCCTTACTTTAACTTTGACATTAAAGTTATTTAAAAAAGTTATATAAGTCATTGATTTTGGGCCTACTTTAACTTTAATTTTAATTAACACCGGAGCCTTACTTTAACTTAAATTAATGCCATTGTCTTTAACATTAACTTTAACTTTAACTTTAACTTAAACTTAAATGAAAGTGGTCTAACTTTTTTGCCCTAGTACGTACAAGTACTTATACCGCACGGCACTTGTACGGCACGCTAAATACTTGAAGCTTAAAAAACCCGGAATCGAATTAACGCCATAAAGCAAACAATTGTCATTTGAGACATAGTCGATAATATAGAGCGACCACTGCTCACACTCACTTGACTAAAAACTGTTGTCTAATAAAAGACTGTGTACATGTAATCATGGTACTTTAAGTTAACATTGCAATTATTACATGTATATTGGCATAAAAATAACGGTCTCGAAAAATAAAATAAAAATAATGAAAGGAATAAACGGATTATCTATAATTTGATTTTTTTTATTAATTTTAACTTCTGTTTAGGTATACAAAAATGCTACGCATAGGAATTAAAAAAATTGAACGTTAAAAAACAATGTATCTAGAGTGCATCAAATTTCCTTTGATTGTCGTAGTGATGATAACAGAATCATCAAATAAAGTTTACAGTCAGCCATGACTCGTACAAGATGTTTTCTTCGAAATCCGCTAGTTGACAGAAGTCTACAAACAGTGGAACTATTGCTGCCGGGTGGTCAGATTTGCAGCAGCGGATGGATGTGTTTTTGTTCCCTGGCCAAGCAAAACCCAATTTGTAGCAAGCTCTGTCACCTCTGATCCAGCCTCTAGGACAAGGTTTAGCCGGCGAGGGCGTGCCTAAAACGGCATAGGGTCGATTCATACTTAACAGCCGTATGTCCATTCAAACATGCAACAGTACGCAGTTAATTGATTACAAATATTCAAATTTGTTACTTACTGAAATGTTCTGTTTCATCGGCAAAGAAAGTTTTAGGCTTTTTCAGATTGGCATTATCTAGATTGGCATTAGCAATGGAGAGCACATCAGAAATCCTGGCAACTTTTTTTGCAGACTTGTCTAATACCAATTCAAATCGACTGCTCAGTGTACCCGAAAACAAATTCCTAATGCGTGCTCTAAGTTCATACAAAGTGTTTTTAAATTGTTACTTACAAATTTCTCGTTTTTTTCTGGGCTTTTTGTCACGATGTTTCTCCAACGCCGACTTCAATATTTTAAAATTTTCTCGTGTGGTAGCTATTAATTTACTCTAAAAGAGAAATATTTATTTTGTGTGTAGATAATCATGAGTCTAGGTATCTGGTACTGTAAACGGCTGATGTCAATTTATTGTAACAAACTTAGAAATCTGTGCAGAAGTTTTATGTCTTACTATTAGCTACCACCACACATGTAGTTAGGGCGATGAGGGGAAGTCTCCCCCTAAATTCAGTCCACGCCGTTAGGGGTAAAAGAGGTAGAGAGGGTTTCTATGTCAGCAAAATTTGCGGCCAGAATTGGAATAATTTGGCATTTTTTATTACATTTGGGCAATTTTTACCTAAATTTTAGTCAAAAATTGTCAATATTGGTGATTCTTAAAAAAACCAAAACATTGAGTCAGTTTTTGAGGTTGGGGTCAAGAATTGGTAGACTCAAAGGAGAGGGGTCCCACCCTACCAAGGTGGGGAGGGCTACCAAAAATTACTATGCTTAGACATGCAAGCTATGTACTAACGTACATAAGGAGATTATATTGATCACATCCATTGCAATTTTTAATGATTAAGAAAACTTGATTACAATCATTTTGTTGGCATCCGTCCAAGTGTTTCTCATCTTCCAATAAGGATTGATATTGCAGACTGTGACAGCAGGGAAGGGGGCATTTTCATAAAACTGAAACAAGGCAAGTACAGCCATAAACCTAAGAAAATAGTTTTATATATGTTACCGGGAAAGTGCGCGCCCAGTTAAAGTTAGTCATTGACTTACATTACCTGGGGAGGCCAGTTAAAGTGCGTCACTGTTTTTCTGTTTGTCTAATGATTGACATGTCTTGTCAGATTGACCAATATATTGACCATATATTCAAAGCCAGAGAACAAAAGGCGGAGTCAGGACCTACCGTATGTCCATTCTTTTGTTTACATTTCTGCGGCGAACATTAACTGGCAATGCCAGGGAATGTTATGCGGCGACGCACTTTAACTGGGCGCGCACTTTACCGGTAACATATATTCCGATACAGCCTACTGGTTGTTGCTATTAAATGGCAGAGGGCCAACAAGGTATGGCAAAAAGTGTAAAGATTCCACATGGTTCCACAGGGCACAGAGTAAGGAACTAGTACATAGTATTATACACAGAATTAGTAGTAGCAAGAATCAGTATTAGTAGCAAGAGTACATAATAGGTTAGAGTATGACACTTATCCTTATCCTAGCTAATCGGCCGGAACAATGCTCCGGCCGAAATAGCCCTTTTACGCCTTGATTTCAGGGTGGGGGTACCCCCCTCGAATCAGGACATGTTTTGATTTCAGGGGGGGCTCAAATCCCGGAACTGTTTTGATCTCAGGGGGCTCCCCTCGTTTCAGCACGTCACCAACTGGTGTCTTGATTTCAGGAGAGGGTACCCCCCTCGTTTCAGCACATCACCAGACTCACCACAGCTTATGCTGGTGACGTGCTGAAACGAGAGGGGGGTACCACCCCTGAAATCAAGACACCTCCGGAATTTGACGGGGAGGTTCCCCCCTGAAATCAAGACATGCCTGATTCGAGGGGGGGTACCCTCCTTGAATCAAGGCGTAAAAGGGCTATTTTGGCCGGAGCATCGTTTCAGTCGATTAGCTAGGATATGGAAGAAGGGAAGGGAATACTCTTCCCTATTATGTACTCTTGGTAGTAGGTATACATACCGCTGCATGGAGTAGTATCTGCCGTAGTAGTCTTGTGTTCAAAAATACTGTTTAAAATTATGTTCATGAATGGTAATTCCTGACGAACTACACCCAAATACAGTTAATAATATATAATTTAATATATAATATAATAATTTTATATATATATTCTTTATAATATTGTATTACTATTTTTTAGTTTTTTCGAAGCTTTATTAAGCGTTTGTTCAATAAGCGTTAGAAATATAGTACAGCTCAAAATTAACACCACATGACTCCGGAGTTAGCGGCACTGACTTCATTTTGCTGTCAGTGACTGGACTGCAGTCAACCTATTCACGTCACAGATCCAATTTTATTTCGGGTAGTTTTGATTTTCATTAACTGATTCTGGAGTCAGAGTCAATGACTTTAGAATCAGCATCACTTTAGTCATCACAAAATAGGCCGCACGCACATATTATGTGCCAGCGAACTACCTAAGCCATTTAAAAAGTAGCTATGATTAGTGTAATGCTGATTCTGAAGTCCCTGACTCTGACTCCAAAGTCAAGTAATAAATATCAAACTGCCGGAAGTAAGGTGGACATGTGACGTCAATAGTTTGGCTGCAATCACAGACTGCAAAATGAAGTCAGTGGCGCTGATTCCGGAGTCATATGATGTTAATTTTGAGCTGTACTGTACTTATACGCTCAAATTAAACTCACCTGTACATTGACAACCGTTGGAACAGACAAGTGTCTTGCTAATAACTGGTACGAATAAAAAAAGAGAATACAAAATAATGGCACTAGCCAAAAAATTCTTTTTCTTCTATCCGTGTATATCACTTTACCCACGATCTTTCGAAACTAAAAATAGCATTGGAAAATCACAATGTTGTCGTAAATTTTGCTATTGTCTGACAAAAAATATATAGTTGCACCCAGAGATGCATGGGGGGAATCTTTGAGGAGCGGGGTGCCCGACCTCTGGCGCAAGGGGGGGGGTGGTCCCTAGTTTTGGCCATTTTTTGGCGATAGCCGCAAATTTTTCAGAATTTTTCGATTTTCAACTCATTTTTGGGGTACTTTGTTGGCCGCAGGCGAAAATTTTTTGCAATTTTTCAATTTTTTACGCATTTTTTGGGCTTTTTCTTGGCCATCTGAGAAGGGGTGGGGGTTCAGGGGGGGGTGCTGGATGTCTGAGGGAGGGGGGGTGCCGGATGTCTGAGGGGGGGTGGATACTCCCCCCTACCTCCCCCTATGTCCATCTATGGTTACACCACTTGCGAAACATGATATTTCTACACGAAAAGAATAGATTTTGACAATCAAGAGTACAGCAAGTCGCAGAAGTCATGCCACTAAAAAAAGGAAGATTTCCGTTTTCTGTGATTGATCGCTATTTTTAGCACGTCTTTTCATTGATTGGCTCATGGCTTCTGGGACTAATATTTGGGCTCATACTTAGTCTCAGGCTTCGAAAGGTCAAACTCGGATAACTCGGGTCAAAAAAGTCTACGATTAATTGAAATGGTTCTTACCGTAACTGTTTTCTCGTATTTCATATTATTGAATTTCGTCAAACGTTCAGGGTCCTGAAAATATTGCTTGAATTGTAACAAAATTACAGTATACAACTTTTTAGCATCAATAATGATAATTTTTATCATAAAAACCATATTGCAGAACTTTAAAAATCATTAGTTTAAAAACAAGCTAAGTTTTCGGCAAAAGTATTCAGTAAGTATCAAGTATACATTTTCAAGTACATTGGCCAGAGGCCATAGTAAACCTGTTGGGCCAGTGAATGCTATATTTCTTAAATTTGCATATTTCCTATGAAAAGCCTCTCCTTTTACCGCCATTAAAACTGCAAAATCTCAGCCCAAAGCTTTCGGCAGTCGGAACTTGAAAGGTATTTATTAAGTATGTAAAGATTAGTTACTTAACTTCCTGTTTGCTTAGGTATGCGTACATATCTGCGAAGTTATGTTGTAAGTTTTATTGCAAATAAGTTGTACCAGTTTGGAAGCACGCAGTACTATCGTCGATTTCTACTATCATGATTATTAAGTGCCGTGAAGCATCAGAACTGAGTGGTCGAGTGGTTAGTTTGTTAGGTCCGGAACTTTGAGTGGTCTTTTTTGTCAGACTTTTCCATTTTCAAAGTAGATACTTCTCAGATACCACTAAATCAGCAACACACAGATTTTACAAGGCAATTCAGTTGAAACAGATGCACAGCTACGGTAAAAGACGTGTAGAACACACTCCGCACATTGACACTTTAACGTTAACACTACGTTAACATGACAGAATCAAAATTAAAGACCTGTGGTCCAACAGGAATAAACAACGAAAATTAGTCGCTAAGTATAGCTTGGTTAAGCTGTGTAGGGAAACAATAGTTATATTCTTGTGGCTGTCTTTCAGTTTACGCATTTTAGTTTCCATTCTAATTAACAGAATGGTACGTTGGTCGTAAGAGAATAGGAGAACTAAAATAAAACCTATTGAGTGAAAATATACGAAAACGATTGCGTCAGAAACTGTCCAATCAAGCACGTCAAAATAAGGGAAATTTTTCCGGAACGAATCAAATCAACTGGGTTTTGAGAAGCCCAGATCAAATCAAATCAATGGAAAATACAAACATCGCATCAAAACAAGCCTTATGTGGACGGAATAATTTTGCGCACACGCGTATGTAGACTTTGAGTCCAATTTTGAAGATATGAAGGCTCACCTGTGAACGAAAGATTAAAACTTGCGTATATATATATTCTTTAAAACTCACTGTATACAGACTTCTCAACCATGCTGCAAGAAGCATGAAATTGTAGCTTATCTAAGGTCGTTAGGGTTTTGACAGTTTCTTAAGCAAAATTTCCGCAAAGTTTTTTCCAGGGCGATTGATAAGAAAGTCAAAAAGTAATTACACGTTTCGATTACCAAAAATATCAACTAGATGCCACCAAATATAGCGTGTTAATCTGGCAAAAGGGAATTGGGCATTATCTGGAAATGTATGGGTTTATTGGCAAATGGACTCAAGACAATTAGACAGCAAAAGAAACAGACTGATTAACCATGCACAGTGGAGTTTTAAATTGTGTGTATGCAAATTGGATAACGTTATATGCCGTTGAGTTAGTATACGCATGAACGTTTCACAGCGTGACTCATCGCCGAACCAACTTTATGTGTGTATACGTGTTATACAACAGCCAATGTACCCTTTACACTTGATTACTAATTCTATTATATCACTGTCTAATTAATGCTTTTCAAAAGCTTAAGCATTTTTGAACTTAAACTCATAGGGCCCAATCTATGACCGGTTTACAGGGTTAATTTTAATCAGACTAAACTATTTAAAATCTGGAATGCTTAAAACTGCCATTTCAAAACTTCCGGACTAAACGGCTTAGCTTTTATCACGCTGATTTTTAGTTAAGATGAACGGACTTAACAACGCATGGTAATATTAAGTCTGCGACTGAACCTAGGACTAAAATAAGACTACGTAAATTATTATAGTATTAATAAAAAACATTTACTCCGATAAAAGAATGGCCTCGGCACTCGTGACTCGTGGCTTTTAATGTTTTAATTGTATGTATGTAGGTGCTACATAAGTAATGAAGCAGCTCAATTAACGATAATTGCAGTTCCTCAACGTAGACTACTTTAGTAACAAAACGCACGGTAGACGTGTTAACAGTTAGTTAACAAGCTATGTAGCATGAGGTATATATTATGGCTGAGCGATGGAACAAAATTGACACTAAACAACTTTCAGCACTTATAACTCGAAAACAGTGCGTCCTAGACCTTTAATCTACTGATTATGTTGTTTTCACCATTAAATTCTCTATCGAATAGTGGTTATGCGAGCTCTCTACGATTGCTCTCTACTTAGATCTTCATTATTCGTATCGTACGCCACCCTTGCGTTTTTTTACTATTCATTTCATTTTGACGGTTTCGGATCTCTCTACGACACAAGTAACTCGAGCAATGGCCAAAAAAACCAGAAGAGAGAGAGAAACAAACTGTAAAAGGTATCCTATCCAGATTAGTCTAGTTAGAATTTTTTTATATCGTCTAACTGTCTTGACTGCATCGTCGTTTTTATAACTAGGTTATATGTAAATATATGACTAATATGGTCGGGCCATAACAATGGCACATGCACAAGTGATATCACATTATGTTTCACTGCAGGACTCTAATTGTAATTATTATTTCGGTATAAAGTTAAACTCACACTATATACATACTACATATATATTTTCATTTTCAGTGGCAACATTTGTAACTATAATGCTGACAGTGTTGGGTAGAAATCGAGCTTAAAATTAACAGTTGAGATAACCAGTTACATTTGTTTGCATAAACGAATTTTTGTGCTTCGTTTTGGTACCTAGGTATCCTCACCATGTAAGCATGCCGCAACGAATTCAATTTCTAATAAATTTAACCATTGCATGTAAAACGTGAAAACTAAGGAGGAATTCGAATTGCGTAATACCACTGTTTTACAGTAAACTGTGTAGCCAGAAAGTAGAGTAAAGCGTCATCTACCTAGAAGACCACTTTTCAAAACTTACTGTCTACACATGCAAAAGTTTCAAACTTTCTTGACTACATATGAGTTATGTAGGCGGTGTATATTTTACGTATATATGCGTCGAAGACAGGTTTTGAAGTTTTCATTCTTCTTTTGTCGAAAATGTGTACTGTTTAAAACGTTGCTGTATGTATGCCTTGCTAAATAAGGTGCTAAACTATAATGTTTGCGTGTTTGTTCGATTTTTTTAATATTTTCTACTAATGCCTTATCCTCGTGTTTGTTTATTGTTTCTTCAGTTAGTATTGATGAACTATAAAAAACCACAGGCGTTTTCTCATTTCACAGTGCAGTTTGTCAAACCTAATCTTGCGTTTTTTTGCAAAATTTACAATATATAATGACAATGACTAATGACCAATTGTAAATCCGTTGAAGCCCAACCCTATATGAATCAAGTATAAGATTTGTAGGTATTTTAAGACTACAGTACCAACTAGGCGTGGGCACGTTTACAAAAATCTATAAACGTTTAAACGCTCGCGTTTACAGATGAGAAAACGCGTTTAAACGTTTAAACGCGTTTTCCGGTTGTGCACGTTTTTTGACCGTTTAAACGTTTAAACGTAAACGCGTTTAAACGTGTAAACGTTTAACGTGTTTAAACGTTTAAACGTTTAACCGAATTTAAACGTTTAAACGTTTAAACGGTTAAACAAGTGAGCGTTTAAACGCTTTTAAACGTTTAAACAGTTAAACAAGTGAGCGTTTAAACGCGTTTAAACGTTTAAACGGTTAAGCAAGTGAGCGTTTAAACGTTTAAACGGTTGAGCAAGTCAGCTTAAGGGGGTAATTGCGTTTTTAGGTGTTTTTTTGCAAAGCCGTAGCTCAGCGTTTACAAGTTCAAATCACTAGCGGTCTTTTGCATTAGGTAGAACAATATATTTCCTAAATGTATGCCATGCATTGAAATTTAACCTGTGATTTTGTTTCCAGTATAAGCGACTAAAGAAAGGTCCTTTCCAAAATATTACAATTTTTTACAAAAAGTTTGCGCCACAGCTCTGAATCATACGATTACCTGTTGGGGCTGATAGTTGGAAAGGTTTTTGACATGTTTAAAATCCCCAGGCATGTCCCCCACTTTTTTAATAACTAGTCAATTTACTGAGAAAATAGCTGAAAAGCAAACGCACCCAAAATTTAAGATATTTTCTTGTAATTAAAACCCTCTAAAAACGTCCACAGGTGAAATTTCGAAAAAGTGAGAGACATGCCTGGGGATTTTGACCTTTACAGTACTGTCCCAAAAATTCATGCTCAGGCGTCACTTATAACTTGAGTACTGGTGGCGCAAAGTTTACATAGAAATCACAAAAACCTCGAAAACGCAACTACCACCTTAAACGTTTAAACGGTTGAGCAAGTAAGCGTTTAAACACGTATAAAACGTTTAAACGATTATACATGTAAGCGTACTCAGTTTCAAGTCCGAAATTGGCAACAAGTAATTTTGATCGGCACTGTAAGCTGTAAATCTCGTTCAAACTTTTTGAAAAAAGCAAATAGTTTCAAATTCAGTTTTTTGACCCGTAAGTGTAGAAAAAGTTTTTGGACTGTTGCTTCGGTGATTGCGTGTTTTGCATGAATGCACGATTTGTATTTAGTTTTTTTTGTTTCTAGTAAATGAAATGTTTCTTGTTAATGGAAAATATGGCTTTTTAAACTGTGGAACAGTAGTTAGGCTTCTCTTATCGACACTAATCATATTAAGGTAATAAATATGAAAGTCCTTTTTTGCGACAAACTAGTCGTATTATATTTTTCTATTTTGAACGAGTCAGCATCATTAGCATTAGCAGTTAACAAAGTAAATACTAATTAATTTAGGTCATGGACCATAATCTAACCTGTTGCCATTAGGAAAGGATATTTGTCTACTGATTCAACCTCTGGTTAACTGAGGTAACAACCCATATGTGGAGTTGGCTCTCATTACGTTTATTTTTTGTTTTGATTACGTTTTTTTTGGTTCTACGCTTTCTCATATCGTTTTTTGTTTGCAACTAAACAATTAAGCACATCTATCCGTTTTCGAATCACTAGAAATGAGTACTAAATCACTTTTAAGTAAAATGTGCTAAAGAAAGTGAGCGTTCAAATTAAATATGTGGCTAAACTTTACCATAAACTTTACTATAAAGATTACTATAAACACAGTAATTTTATACAACATAATTTCAATCAGACTGATAGCTGTAAATTTCTGCTTAATAGAATACCTACAAACATTAAATAAATGGAATACATTAAAAACCCTATTATTTACGTAATCTGATCAGATGAACCTAAGCTATTTGTTCAACTGATTTTTGTCGGAAATTTGTTTGATTTCACTTGCGGCCAACCCTGAATAAATGGAGCGCTTGATTTTCAAGGAAATGATCGTAATTTAGATTCCAGTTTATGCGGAGCGTCTTTTTCAGCCGAACTAATGCCTTAATGTTGTTAATTGCTGCCATTTGTTTATTTGGATTTTATTCGACCTGTGACGCTGTAACTTTTCCCGCCAATAAATTTTATTGTTACCCATTATGTATCAGTGCATGCTTGAAAAATGAAAACAAGGTTTGTGGATTTGGTTTTTATTCTTCATTGATTGATTTTTGGTCAATTTCTACTTTTCTTTTCTTGTATTTAATCCCTAACTCTGACTACTCAATTTAGACGCAGGTCTTCAGCTGATTCGTGGCGTAAATACGGTGTACTTGTTGAAAGAAAAAAGATACACTATTTTTGAAAGAAATGAAGTCCTTAAAAATCGAACCAGTGCCGCTCGCGTTGAGGTCGAGAATGCTAACCACTATACCACAGCCCCCAAGTCTCGTATGCTAACCACTATACCACAGCCCCCAAGTCTCGTATGCTCTATTTCGCATTTACAACACATGTCCGTATCCGCGACACTATTATGCTGGAAACCTAGATTGTAGACGCTGTACTCCTCTGCTTTTTACACGAGTAGTTAACACAGTTACATAGATAGCCTGGACCCCTTTGATTCGGGATAACGACGGGATATTTACACTTCACCCTCATGCTCGTGGGGTCGTACTCGTGCACGGTTAAAAACCCGGACTGAAAGTTGGCTGAGTCCCCGTGACCGCGTTTGTGGTGAGTCTCCAGGTAACACAGCAGTCTGACAGCTGTGCGTCTTCGCATTGCCTGGATTCTATAACCATATGGTTGACGTCTGAGAAATGCACAAGTAGCGTCAGCTCGGTCTTACGGTTAAGGTAGCGCTCAGCAACAAACTCATGTTTGGCGCTCAGCTCATGCAATAAATAGCAATACCACTTTAATTGTATATCAAAGAGACATCAAAAATACCTATTTTCAATACAGTTCAGCACTTTAATGTGAATGTGTCAAATTTTATTTTATTTTATTTTATTTTCCTATTCACACTAATTTTGTTTTTGACCTAGCTCAGCGAAACTTCAACCGATTTTGATGATCTTGGTATCAATAGAAAGATCTCTCAAAAATTTAGACGTGATTGATCTTCGATTTTTTTTTATTTTTGATTTTGCAAAAAATCGATTTTTCAAAAGTCAGTCGTGTTTGAGCGACTACAAAAAGTGCTGCGGGCCAAAATTTAAAAATCGAAAAACTTTCACGTCTGCATTTATATTCTTTCTTTTATTGTGCAAATTTTCAACTCAATCGCAAACGGCAGCTGGGACCCAGGTCCAAAAAAAGTAGTCGATTTCGCTACGCAAAAATATGAGGTTTGCCCACACGTTTCACTTTTTCAAAAATTAGACCTTCCCTAGGACTGCATATTTCCGTTGAAAAAGCTACAAAAAGCCATACTCAATTTTTTAAGAAGTTAAATTAAAAATTTGACATTTTCGAAGATTTATCAGCTTTGTAGGTTTTTCATTTTGGATTTGCTATTTTCACGGCTAAATAACTCAGCAAAACTTCAACGTATTCTTAAGTTTAATACATCAATTTAAAGCGAAAAAACCGCATATTGCAATGATATGAGTAATCATTTTATATGGAAACAAAAATTTTTTTGTTACGGCTACAAAATTGTCCAAAAAATTTAAAAAATTTTTTTTATCACAATATGCACATCAAATGAAAGCTTTTTTCATTTTGAACAACTTTTCATCAAGACATTATGGTCAAAAATGTCGCTGAAAAAAATTAAACGCCAAAGTCGGTTCCCCTGAGCGCCACGTTAAGTCAGGCTTACAGCCGTATGTGCGTTCGGCCGGCAAAATTACGTGATAATCACGACTCAATCTGATAATTTACACTATTAGTGTTGTGATTATTTCGCAATTTCGTTAAGCGGACATACGGCTATAAGTATGAATCGACCGTTATTAAATGGCACAGTTAACCGATACGGCACTATTATATAATACATTGACTAAAGAGGGCATAAGCTCTTATATGTAGATGGAACCTTGTCCGTATCAGGAACATATATATTATACGTTTTGTATTTCAGGAACTGGAAAATTGTAAACGTTCGTGCAAGCAATACAACGTAACGGCAGATTGCGTAAGTCGCATTAATATTAGCATTTTACACAGCATATTTTTTACGATATACAATAGATATCAAAGACATGAAATGCTTAACATTTTAGTTTCCTTTTATTAAAGATGTCCTTAATTAACTGATTTAACAGCGTATTTTTCTAACTGTGCGTTTGTTAGTTTTTCTGGCAATGTTTTAAAAGGTCGCTTTTTTATGCTGTCACATCGTGTAATTGCTAAGTTCAGTACAGACTGTGATATTGAGATTTCACATGACTTTGTGATATTTTCAACTTTGACAACCAGTTTTGTTAATTTCTTTCTGCAAAATTCAAGCGTATACAACAGTTTGGTGGCATATTATCACGACAAACAATCCGAAAAAGTGCGAATTATACAGGACTTGCTCTCTGCGTCATGGAGTATATTTGTACATAACTACGTATAAATAAAAATATATTTGTTGGTACGTACAAAAAACAAATAAAAATCAGTTCGTACGTACAAAAGGTGACCCACAATTGATAAACAGATGGCAAAAGATTTACACATATGCATACAATTGTTTTTGTACGTGTACACTATATTCAGAATTTCAAATTCCTATGTTCCTCTGGGCAAAAGGGAGTTATGGTGCCATTATAAGCAGCTAAATAACTTGATTATGTGTAAAAATAGTTGAATTGCAAATTCGCGGAGTCACAGAAATTACACTTTGAATCAAAACTTTGCTCAGCGTCACCAGCGTCGGGTGATATAATCTGGACACGTCGAATGATATCTGGCATGAAATTTCGGACGCCCGGAGGCATTTTCATTTGAAACTCGTTTTTAAAGATAATTTTAGTCTACTTTGAAACAATCGTGATTATGCAATGTGTGACTGAATAAGTTTGATTATGGTGATTAATTAAAACTTATTTTTGTCGAGGGTGTAGAACTGGTGATGTTTTAAGCTGGCGGTATTTACGATTAAAAATACTGGCTGATTTTATTTGTTAGTACTTAATTAATTGTTAATCGAATACTATTAATTAATATTATTAATTAATTATTAATTAATAATTATTTAATTGCAGGAATTTGAATCATGCTACCAAGATTGTGCGAAGACTAAATCAAGCAGAGGTATTTATTACTATTATTTCAGTTTTTTACATTTCATTGTGTTTTGTCATGTTTTAATTGAATTAAGTTTTTAACTGTTTTAGTTATTTTTTATGTTTATTTCCGTTGGTGAAATGAATTATTTCTATGTTTTTATCTACCTTATAATATCTGTAGATATTTTAATAAAAATCTAAGACCTGTGTTAGTATTGGTGTAAATATATTATACATCAGATAAACAATTATAAATTTAAAGTTTTTCGTGTTTGAAACTGGTTGCTACATAGTTTATAAATAGCACGTTTCTTGATTATCTGACTTTATATTGATTTTTTGAAACGTAAGGCAAAAGTCAAACACGGTAACAGAATAATGTAAATCTATGCACGCTTTATTTCCCAAAAATGGTAAAAGCAACTTTAAAGTATGGGTAGTAATAAATGTTTAAGTTATAAAAGGTGTGAAAATTGCTGACAGATTCAACTGTGTTGAATATAGTTTTTAATTGCGGGAATACTTTTGGTTAACAATTTCAAATTTTGTTTATCAGACTTAGATATTGACACTGAACACAGGGAATTCGTCAGACCAAAACAAAACTAAAGTCTGACCAGAATTACAGTTTTAACAGTAATTTAACTTAACGAGTTACATGCTCACTTTGATTAGCAATATTTGGAAAAAGCGCTTCTTTGTTAAGTCGTATGCAAATTACATAGGTAATACAATATGCAAATTACATAGGTAATACAATATGCAAATGAGCTACAGCCGCATGAAAGTTGTATAGCATGACTAATTGTCACATTATATGTTCTATTTTTCAGGCTCGCTGTCCGCTCCTCAGATAACGTCAACGGAGCATTGGACCAGCCCAGTGATCGATCCAATGCGAATCAATGTTCACTGGAAGGTAGACAACTACGCCAACGAGACTGTCTTCGTGATCGAAAGCAGGCGGTCTTCTTTTGACCCATGGGCTATTGAACGGGACGTGAGTTGCCTTTGCTTTGGTGTGGCGAAAAGGAGTCTTAAGACGAAACTTGTCTGATTCGAATATTAAGACGGCCTACACAAAAACGTTTATATATATATATATATATATATATATATATATATATATATATATATATATATATATATATATATATATATATATATATATATATATATATATATATATATATATATATATATATATATATATATATATATATATATATATATATATATATATATATATATATATATATATATTTGTCCGTGTCTCGGCAAAGCTAAGTGGAGTCAATTTTTTGGTTACAGTCATATTACAACAATAACAACAATAACAACAACAACAACAACAACAACAATAACAAGATGCAACACTTATGTAAATAACTACTGTTGTTTTCATACCAAATCAGCCCTTAAGAGTACCTACCCAATCCAACTTTGAGCAACATGTTTGCTTGTGGACAAGCAGTAACTCTTACAAACATGACGTGAACCAGGCTATTTTACATAAAAAAGTAAATAGTAAAATAATTATTTTATCTAAGTTTTTTCATAGCAGAGAGAGGGACAATTTTTTCGTCAACAATAATAGAGTTTATTTTAAGCGTCTAAGGAAAAATATTTTATGATGTGTCGCTGTTTTATTGATTATATTGTTGTTTTTATTATATATTGTTATATATATATATATATTGTATATATACTGTATATATATA
>JASANF010008532.1:0-10042 GCA_030248245.1 Trissonchulus sp. WLG1_4
ACAAGACTAGTGCGTCTAGTTTAGACTAGTTCGACCAAATCTAGATCCTGACGTAAGTTATTGTATAAAAATAAAAAAAATTGAAATTTTTTACAAATTTTGTTTAAAATTAAATTTCAATGCGACTTGATCGCATATGAGGTGATTATAGGTAGTCACTAAAGGGAAAAATTCCAGGAGCCATAACGTTTGTTAGCGTTATGGTATCGACGTGAAATTTGTTTTATATGCTCGCGCTTGTCAAGAGCTATCAATTGATATGTCGCATGATGACGTAAACGGCGACCAATGGTCAGTTTAAAAATAATAGTCATACGTGACTGGCCGTTGCGTCCGTAAACGTCATGTAAGGTATCATCCGAAAGCCCTTTCAATTCTGAGTTGAATGCTGTCAATTTTGTGTTTCTACGTCAAGGTTGACGCAAGTTATAACGATTTCAATTTTTCCGAACTTTTGTTCAATACGTATATGGTGTGAGTAGTCGCGGAGGAATTTTTTCGAACAAAATGTTTTCGAAAAAGAACTTTTGGCCATAACTTTTTTCAGGGACCACGTAAATGATTCCGGTTTTCGTAGTTAGATAGAGCAGAAGAAGGGCTTTTATTTGATACCAAAAAAGCTACACGTTAACGCTGACTTATATACCGAAAAACGCAAAATGAAATTTTAGAATAAAATAAATTTCAGATTTAGACCCATATTGCCGGCTCCATGGTCACTGATAGAGTAAAAACTGTTTTATGTAAGGATCACAGTAATATGGCTGACTTTATGGAAGCATTACTTTAGTTATATCAATAGTAACACGGACGTTACGTAACATTTTTGAAAAATACTAAGTTTACGTAAAAATTGTTGACGCCATAACTTTTTTTAGCTAACTGGTAAAAAGTTCTAGTTTTCGGCATCAGTTAGTATATAAGAACAGCTTTGATTTGACACCATGAAAAGTATAGGTTACCGCTGACTTATGTGCCGAAAAACGTATGATTAGTTTTGGCAATAAAATAACTCCAACTTTATTGACCTGGAACCAGAGAACCGGGTCACGTCCAGCACAATGTAAACTTGTTTCATGTTCAGAACATCAACGCCAACCCTTCCAGAGCCACCTCACCCTATTATTATAATTATCACAAAAAATAGGATAGTTTTAAAGATGGTAATTAAAGATGGTAATTAATATAAATAGTGTACCTAATTTATTTTTAATTTTAATATTAATATAAATAGCCAACCTAATTTATTTTTAATTAAATATTAATATAAAGAGCGCAGCTCATTTATTTTTAATATTAATGTTAATAAAATAATTAATATTAAAAGTATTTTTAATAACGATTTTTAATATTAATATCAATTCGGTCCCCTGGAACAACAACCGGCTAACTTGCAAAAAGTTGAAAATGAGAAAATCGACTTTAAAGTTTGCAACACTTTGATCAAGCATTTATTCAACCATTTTTTACAAGCAGTAGCTTAAATTAAACCTCAACTTTCTCTTTGTTTTGGTGTAAAATTTCAGCCGAAAAGCTTGAACTGACATTTTTTCCGAAGCAATCTTAAAACTCTGATCTGCAGTTGGCCGGTTGTTGCAGCACAAATTTTACACGTGTTTGATGGCTTGGCCGGTTGTTGTACTGTCACAAAATATTGCACGTACATGATGAAAATTAGCGGTTAGCCGCTTTCTAACCAGATGCACCAAAAATTTATGCTGACATCATGAATGCTCTAATTTGGCACAGACGTACAGATGTAGCAGAAAGTACTACCTAATGAGTTTCGAAACAAGCACTTTTGTTGACGAGCGTAATTTTTTTTATACATGACCACAGCAAGTATTATTTTACCGTACCGGTAAAATTAAGCGCGGCACGCTAGTAATTTTATTTTTACAGTAGTTCTATGATTATGCCATACAAAGTTTCACCATCTAGTCTTGATCACATGTGTTAAAATGGCCGAGAACTCTAAACAACTTGAATTATGCGGAACACGAACTTGCTGTTAAGTTGAGATAACGTTCGACGTACATAGGTGTATGTACAATACAGTTTGCTTTTAAACTAGATTACTTGGTTTTTTTGCGGAACTGTGGTAACTGCAGATCTGTGGTAACTATACTTACAAAGCTGGTGAAAGCTTAAGTCATTATGTGGGCGTTACTCTCCTGCAATAAACTCGGTGCATTGCCAAAAATTCATATTATAACTTACCCGTGTCAACTCGTTCAAAGTTAAAATTACGGACATGTTCGTGGTACTACAGGAAGCTGACAGTATGCAGCCTTGTCACTCACACAACTTATATATAGTAATAATTGGGGCTTGGTGGCAACATTTTCACATGCTACTACTGTAATACTTTAGTGATTGCTACGTTTTGCAGTTACCACAAAATACAGTTCTTGTTATATTTAGTAATAGCATTTCTTTTATTTAGTCTCATTCAGATCGTCGCAAAGACGAGTCTGCTGCTACATATATATGTGTCGAATACCTTGTCGGTGTGTCGCTGCTTACGCTTTTGTTCTTGTGTAGTTCTTGCTACATGCGTAAAACTTTCATCTCCGTTTCAACATTTACATCTCTGAAAAAAGTTGGCTATGGCACATCGCCATCTCTATTATTATTATTAACTATCTGCTGAGTAAGAAGTGTACCTCCTGACTGAGTACTGATCATGACCTTAGAGTGTCTATATTCCGCAGGAAATATTAAACGCGGCCATAACCGCGCATTAGAGAAAGGTTATGGCGAAGAGTGAAACATGAAAAGGAAAAATACTTTTTATTTTTGGATGAAAAGCTAGCTCTTGTTTCTATTTAGTTCTATTTGTATGGCCTGTAGTGGCCAGTGCGCATGTATTGCACTGAAGTTCCAAAAGTGCAAATCTACTAATAAATTTGAGTAAACTAAATTTCATTAAATATCATCAACTATATTTGATTAAAGATGTTATGTTAGCTGCCGACTGGCCAGTTTAACTAACACCGTTCTTGTTCAAAATAAGTAAACTGTAGTGGCAAAATAATAACACATAGGTATGTATAGGTTAATAATAACATATAGGTATGCGCCCACGGTCGTTGGTTAACGTTGAAAAATTTCTAAACAGTAAAAATTTCTAAAATTTCGCTTCACAGTACCACAGTACAGTAAACAGTGTTTGCCAGTCACTTCACAGTTTACGTTTTGGTAGACACTGCATTACATCAAAGGCTTCTCAACGGCCGGCTTAGCTCAGTTGGTAGAGCGTACGACTCTTAATCGGAAGGTAGGTGGTTCGAGCCCACTCCGGTAGTTACTTTTTGAAAATTCATCATACCACTCTTCCGCACTGCAGGCAGTCAGGCATTACAAAATACGGTAGCTGATCGACCTACCTGCCCTTCCAGTGTTAATTAATATTGGAAATTTGACCTACCCAAAAATACATACATAGGATTCAGAGACTCTGAATATAGTATATACGCGGCCCCGGGGGCCGCGTAATAACATGCAATATGTGATATTGTAAACAATACTGCTTAATAACTATGTATTTTTATTTTGTTTTTTTTTGTCTTGTCAGCCCCACTCTTAACACCTAATTTTTTTCGTCCGCGCTCGAGTAAACGTGCATAGTAGCGGGTAGAGAGATTATAAAACCGCCATTTGATAAAGAATACAGTTGTAACCAAAACATGCGGTATTCAGGCGATTGAGAGTTTGTTTATAACGCACTGTTTTTATGTTATCAGTGCTCAAAAGTCGCTCATGCATGTACATATCCCAGTCTAGGGTATTAACACAAAATCCAATTAATTTTCACGCTCTTCGGCGAAGTGGTTTACCTAACAAAATGTAATTTCAAATTAAATAAACTCGCAAATGAATTGCGGGGGTCTGTGAGCGGCAGTCTCCAGTAAAAAAACTGAAGTTTCTTTCAATTGTTAGGCCGAATTTGGTCAACAGGGGACGTACACGTACCAGAAACTTTTTCTGGTAGGAAAATTGAAAGCAAAGATGGGACCGAAGATGGGACCGTCACGTCAGCAGACTGCGTATTACGCATGTAAATACAGCAGAATGTAGTCTTGTGGACTGGCATAGGCTTTGGTCAATTGGTGACGTAACAGAAATAAAGCAACAAGCAGCAGTTTCATGCAAATTTTTTCCGTAATTTTTTGTTGACAAAAATTAGTACTTACACTAAGTTTGACCCTGCCGCTTAAGAATTTTAAAATAATTAAAACTATTCCAGAAAAAACGAATATATATATATATATATATATATATATATATATATATATATATATATATATATATATATATATATATATATATATATATATATATATATAATTAGTATTGCAAAGATGTTTTCAGAATTAAATAAAACCTTCAATATAACATATATCATTCTTATTCATTGACAGCAATTACCAATTATTCATCATTCATTAGTAAACAGTTTAATTTTCAATCGACTTTTTAACAAAATATAGTTGCAAAATCGTCATGGTATCCCCTGCAATGTTTTGGATTAGAAATTGTGAACCTTTTGTCAAAAAATTTTATATTTTGGATTAGATGATATTAGCCTTTTGTAGAGAAATGACAATACCGACACGATGGATTCAAATTATGGCCAAGCGGGTGTCAAAAGTTTAAAATTCTGAATCTTGAAAAGTAATCGTATTAAAAATATTAACAACTGTTAGCTAAACCGTTAAAAATAAAAATTTTACTTTTCTTGGCTTTGATCCGTTATTTAACAAAATAATGTCTTAAATAATTCTCACATTAAAATTTAAACACCCCCATTCATGCCAACTTCACACGTTAAGCATGCTACCAAACTTCCTATCAGAGAAAAGTAAAAAGCAGTATAAAGACCTGCCGCCGCTGAGGCGGCGGCAGGAAAAACGGGGCGGATCACAAGATTTTGCGCATGCATGTGGGCTACTACTCTGCTAAGTTTCAGCCTGATTCGCTTGACGTGGTTTGTGCTAGAAATGCCCAAGTAAGGGCTACATACTTTAAGGCTTTTTTTGCATATTGTTGCCTTTGTAAATACGTTGACGAACCCACTGATCCAAAAGTGTACCTTCAAGCTTAATTGTTCTTATCTGAGGTTGGCCTGGGGGGAGTAACATATGGGAAAATAAGATGATTTTAATAATAATGATTTTTGACCTGGCTAGCCCCCCCCCTACTACTACTACTACTAAAATTTTTATTTAACGTCGTTTGGCACATGAGACGGACTCGTTTGCGTGCTGCGACCTTAACAGAAAATTGAACATAATAAATTAGAGATTAAAAGAAATTTAAATCCTTTTAGAGTATTTGTATTTTTCATGACGTCCGGCAAGTTGTTCCTGGGTGGCGTTAACGTTGCGGTAAAGGACTTATGTTAGCTATCAGTTTATTTTAACTGCGTATTAATATTAAAAAAAGTAATCAGTTATTACATAGTTAACTGAAACAACCCTAGTCACGTGATAAGAACGTGCACATTCACATTGTCTGAGAAACTACGACGTTTTATGAGGTATAAAATTATAAAACTTTGATAAAACTATAATTTACTGCATCGGTAATATAATTTTGACCACAATTTACTTATTAACCCTTTGACGCCCAGAGGTTTTCTCTCTAGGCAGCCAGACTTTGACACCTAGTTTTTGGGATTGGGTTTCACCCTAGCACTAGTGACACCCTAGCACTGGTGACACCCTAGCACTATGTTTACCCTTGGTTTCACCCTAGCACCGAAAGGTTGCATCCTAGCACTTAGATTAAAATATAAATTGTTTTGCGACTTTATTAAATTACCACTTAATACACTTTATACCCTTTTTATTATTATATTATATTATGCCACTTTTTTTGCATTGTGCCACTTTTATTCTAAATTACGTCTAACTTATTTCTACCTTTCTACCTAATATGGAATTCACATGCACTTGTTAATCAAAAATTCCTATTTAGTAAGTCACCATGAAAGGACTTTTGACCCCACATTCAAGTGACTACCAGGTTTTGTTGTTTTATTACCCTTGTTGACAAGCGCCTGTTAAAGTAACAAAGCGTATATAGGCTGACTGCTAGAAAGAATGTTATTATTACATAATTATATATAAATTACTTATCAGAGTTTATGAACAGTATAAATTCTACGAAGTTTTTCTTGTATTAATTGCAGAAAAACCTGAAAAACCGCTACTACTCACTTTCTGATGACTATCAAGCAGTTCTTGATTAGCAACCCTAATGCATAAATAATTCAGAGTGAAGTGTTATTATTATTATAGTATAAGTGTTATTATACGTAATAGTTTTAAAAATGAGATGACTACAAATGCGCTGGAGGAAAAATTAGTGCTAGGGTGAATCTAGTTAGTGCTAGGATGCGTCTGCGTAGTGCTAGGGTGAATCTACTTAGTGCTAGGGTGAGTCGTATTAGTGCTAGGCTGAATCTAGTGCTAGGGTGAAACGAAAACTTTTAAGAAATGGATTAAAAGTGCTAGGGTGAAAATTTTTTGGCGTTTTTGGCCATTGCTCGAGCTACGTGCGTCGTAGGGAGCTGGCGAAACCACCATTTGATAAAGAATATAATGGTGAACAAAACATGTTGCGTCGATTAAGGGTCTAGGACGCACCGTTTTTTAGTTACCGTATTACCTCGAATAAAGCCCCTGGGGTTTTATTGTTTCGTGAAACGTTTACCTGGGGCTTTATTCAAGGCTGGGGCTTTATTGTTTCGTGAAAGTCTTACCTGGGGCTTTATTCAAGGCTAGGGTTTTATTTTTTGTCTGGGTTCCAGAGGGGTCGTTTCTCAACTTTTGGTTTCTTCTAGTGTCCAACAAATCTCATAAAGCTCAAATGCTACGTATGTACTTTCCAAGCTGTAGGATTAACGTTTAAAATAAAATCGGTATGTCAACCCCAGTAGGACCCAAACTTCCGTTCGGGTAAATCACTAGCTGCCTGACAAAATTTCTTGCTTTATGACTAGAAAGAATTTCACTAAGGTGGCCTCGCTGCTCTCCCGCCCACCATTCACGCAGTAACTTGACAAAACTCTAGGGTGGATTTCACAAAGGTAGTTTTACTACACCATGGTTTTACGTGCGTTTTATATGATTTGCACATAATTTCAATACGAAATATCGCCCGATTCGTTACGAATTTTGTAGATTTTCTTAAATCATGGTTTTAGGTCAGCTAAAATTTCAGCAAAACAGAGACCTGATGTGCCCTGAGGGGCCGCGTAAAAAGACTAATTAGTATCAAGAGCACATAATAGGGAAGAGTATGACACTTCCCTATCCTAGCTAATCGGACCGGACGATGCTCCGGCCGAAATAGCGCTTTTACGCCTTGATTTCAGGGGGGGGACCCTCGTCTCAAAACCGGGAAGTGTCCTGATTTCAGGGGGGTGGTGGGTCGTTTCAGCACACCTGCCAGCTAAAATCGGTGGTGTCTTGATTTCAGAGGGGTACCCCCCTGGTTTCAGCACGTTGCCAGCATAGTGAGCGTGAGCTGGTGGTGTCTTGATTTCCGGGGGGGGGGGGTACCCCCCCCTCGTTTCAGCACACCACCAGGTCACCATGCTGGCAACGTGCTGAAACCAGGGGACCACCGTTTTCGAGCTGGCAGTGTGCTGAAACGAGGGGAAAGTAACACTTCAGTAACCCTGAAACCAAGACACTTCCCGGTTTTGAGGGGGGGTTCCCCCTGAAATCAAGACATGGTATGATTCGAGGGGGGTACCCCCCCCCCCCTGAAATCAAGGCGTAAAAACGCTATTTCGGCCGGTGTCACAGGAAATCTTGTCCCCCCGGAAATCCTGTCCCCCCGGACAGGATTTCCTAGGAAATCTTGTCCCCCCGGACAGGATATCCTGTCCCCCCTTAGGAAATCTTGTCCCCCCTACAATTTGATTAGAAACTCGTGTCTCCATCAGGAAATCTTGTCCCCCTTCCAGGAAATCTTGTCCCCCCCAACATTTTTGCTTAGGAAATCTTGTCCCCCATTAATAAACTTTGTCCCCCCTTCAGGAAATCATGTCCCCCCTACAATTTGCTTAGGAAATCATCTAATCATGTCCCCCATCAGGAAATCTTGTCCCCCTTCCAGGAAATCTTGTCCCCCCCAACATTTTTGCTTAGGAAATCTGTTGGGGGGACAAGATTTCCTGGAAGGAGGACAAGACTTCCTGATGGGGGACACGATTTCCTAAGCAAATTGTAGAGGGGACAAGATTTCCTAAACAAATTTTAGAGGGGACAAGATTTCGTAAGCAAATTGTAGGGGGTGACAAGATTTCCTAAAGCGGGGACAAAATTTCTTAATGGGGGACAAAATTTCCTAAGCGAAAATGTTGGGGGGGGGGACAAGATTTCCTAAGCAAATTGTAGAGGGGACAAGATTTTCTAAGCAAATTGTAGGGGGGGGGACAAGATTTCCTGAAGGGGGGACAAACTTTCCCGATGGGATACAAGATTTCCTAAGCAAAAATGTTGGGGGGACAAGAATTTCCTGGAAGGGGGACAAGACTTCCTGATGGGGGACACGATTTCCTAAGCAAATTGTAGGGGGGACAAGATTTCCTAAGGGGGGACAGGATATCCTGTCCGGGGGGACAAGATTTCCTAGGAAATCCTGTCCGGGGGGACAGGATTTCCGGGGGGACAAGATTTCCTGTGACACCGGAGCATTGTCCGGGCCGGTTAGCTAGGATAGGGAAGAGTGTTGTACTCTTCCCTATTATGTACTCATGTTATGCCGAGTTATGCAGCTAAAAGATATAGCTGTTTTCGTTACTTGTCAAAAGACAAAAATTTGTGCTCGATGAGCATGTCATAACAACGCGTCTATTGATGCAAAATTTGTCAGATTTGGTTGAGTATTTGCTGAGTTACAGCAGTTACAAAACGGGCCAAAAATGACGTTCTTCAATGGAAAAATCAAAAATAAAAAAATCGATAAATTTTGACAGGTGCATGTTATAATGATGTTGTATATATCGTTAGACGCAGAATGGAATGGGCTATCGAATTCTATATAATACATTAGGTTTCCTGTAATTAGGCGGAAAAAATCGATTTTATTCGAATTAGAATTTTTAACATCGAATTTTTCGAAATAATTTAATTTCATGAAAATTTCCATCAAAAATGCTTTCGAATAATATATACATTATGGGGGTTACCTCAAACGACTAAGCTGCTATGAAGCAATGAAGTTCCATACATTCACTTTTTGGTCAGACTTTAGTTATAGCGCCCCAAGGCGGATTAAAAAATAAGAAAATATTTTACTTACCACGAATTGTAACGGGTAAATTTAATCGGCAAATCGTAATAAGTCGGCACTCGCCACAAACCATACAACACAACGCAACAAAAAACACTCATTAATTTAAAATAACTTATGAGCATAAATAGCGATCGCGTTGAGTTCAAGCCGCTGGATGTTTTGTACGCACGCAGGTGGGGCTTTATTCGAGGACGTTTTGATTAAAGCCCCGGGGCTTTATTCGAGGACGTTTTGAATAAAGCCCCAGGGGCTTTATTCAAGGCTGGGGTTTTATTATTTCGTGAACTCCTTCCCTGGGGCTTTATTCAAGGCTGGGGCTTTATTCAAGGCTGGGGCTTTATTCGAGGTAATACGGTATAAGCGCTCAAAGTTGAATGTTTGTGCTAATTTTGCGATATCGCTCAGGCATAATGTACCTTACCCTAGAGTATTAACACAGCAACCGTGCGCCTAATATCATAGTTGTCTGCTATAAATAAACTACAGTATCCGCTGTATCTGATGCACAAAAGGTTGACTGCCAGAGTTGCGATTACATATCATAATGGGGCTATAAAGAAAATACTACTTTTGCGATGAAAAAAAGTCAAATTTTCACACTGCTTAATCAAGCATCAGGATAGAGCATCATCGATTGTACAAAAGTAGCTACTTAACTCCATTTTTTCAAAAAATGAAGTTAGCCGGTTGAATACAATACGTAACTGAACGAAGAACACCACGCAAC